>KL660794.1:0-36636 GCA_000732775.1 Stachybotrys chlorohalonatus IBT 40285
GCATAGAGTTATCAGATGACTGGTTGAAAAGGGACAGGTGCCTAGATCATGGATTCTTATATTGAGCTCGTGGCTATTGAAGTCAGTGGTTTCTTTCCAGACACCTCAGAAACTTACCAGGACTGCTCGACGAATCCCCTGCAAGCATATACTTGGTTAAACTCACAGCTGAGGAATCGAGATGCGGATAGTAACAGAGGCTCCATCTCTTCCTGCAGTCTTGGCCCGCCAGGAGCCTCATGTGCTCACCCAGACAATAATCCGGGAGTTCACCACCTTTACAACCGTCGTCACCCTCGGCGTTATCCCCACCAACGATTCCAGCGGAGAGCCACCAAGTGACGAGTCAAGCTCAAACAGCGCTTCTGCTGCTGGCGGAGGTGGAGGCAGCGGCGGACTAAACAGCCTCGAACTGGGAGCCATACTGGGCAGCGTCTTCGCCGCTGTAGTCATTGCGCTGCTATGGTACTGCTGCTGCTACACGCCTGTTACGCCAAGGACGAGCTACGAGTACAGGATGCACGAGTACGACAGCTACAGAAAATCAACTGGACATGTTGTGGATGACGCACCCACACGACCGAGTGAACCACGACGGCCGCCTCCCGTTGCTGAGAGGATACCTGGAGGTCCCAGGTATCCCACGTACCGAGCTATACCGATCCCAAACCCGCGCAACCCTCGGGTTCGGCATTATCCATGAAGAAGATGCAGCACCATGAATTATATCGGCTATTGACGGTGTCTAAGCATTCCGTGTTCTGAAGGGGGTGAAGAAGCCTTGAAGTGTCAAGACGTTACGAACTCGTTGACAAGACAACCTCACAGTGTTCTAGACAAAAATACTATCTATTTGCTTCTAAAAGCATGCGTTTCTCACTGTACATGCCCTCATTACTCATCACATCATTACCGTAGTGACTTTGGCCAACATCCCACACCAACGCAACTTCCGACTCCTTACACAGTGCTAACGTCCTTGTCGCTGCAAGAGTGCTTCTTCTCAACAACCTCGGCGGTTCGGCGCCAAGGGTCGAAGCGCTTGGCCTGGCCGCGGCGACTCCTGGCGTTGGCAGACATGTTGGCACGGGGTGGCACGCCATCGAGGCTCAGGGCGAACTGAGCGGCGGCACGGCCGGCAGCTTTGGTGTTGAGAGTGATGGCCTCCCAGTTGATGTTGTTGATGTCGTCGCAAGCCTGGATAATTGTCAGCCCATCTAAACTGTATTGCTAATGTCAAGGGGATTGTGCTCACAAGATGGTAGCACGGGTCGGTGGGGGCACCGGCACCAGTGAAGAGACCAGATGAAGGAATACCGAGCTGGAGGAATGCAACGTAGTCGGAGGAAGTGCCGAAGCCACCATAGTATGCGTCGGCGCCGTTGGCCTGGAGGTACTCAAGCAGCAGGGCGCCACCGACTCTGTGGGCGTCGTTGTCGGCGTAGACAGCGTAGGTGGGGTTGGGCGAGCCGATCATGTCATAGTTGAAGTAGAAGCGGATCTTGTCAGCCTCCTCTGGGGTGAGGTTCTCGCCGTAGTACAAAGAGCCCAGGAGACCGCTCCTATATAGCACGTTAGCGTGCCTTCCGCATCAACCCTCAAGAGAATGAAACTTACTCCTCAGCTCCCCACCAGGCAAATCGGACCTTGTTCGTGAAGCCATCGTACTTCTTGAAGGAGCCGATGAGCTCGAGCAGGGCAGCGGAACCGGAACCGTCATCGTTGACACCAGGACCCTGCTGGACACTATCCAAGTGGGCACCAAGCATAATGACGTTGTTGGGGTCACCCTCCTTGGTCTCGGAAATGATGTTCCAGGACTCGCGCTCCTCGACCAAGGCGTCAACCAGGAGGGTAACCTCCAGGGTCTCACCGGCAGCAAGACGCTCCTTCCAAGCGTAGCCCTGGTCGTATCGGACGACGCCCACGGGGACGATGTTGGGGTAGTTCTCCAGGCCAAGAGTGGCCATGATGATGCTGTCGCCCGGAACATTGTTGACCAGGACGACGGCCAGTGCACCAGCCTGTCTAGCAAAGATAAGCTTGATGGAGATGGCGCAAGAGCCGCGCTTGATGAGGGCGATCTTGCCGGTCAGATCGATGCCTTCCCATTGGTCCTCGTAGCACATGGATCCACGTTCGTCATCGACGGGAGTGTCAACCAGCTCAGCGGTAATGCCACCGGGCAGAGGGGTGCCAGTGTTGTACATGAGGGTAGACACATATACGTCCTCGCCCTCGGGACCCGTCAGAGATATGTCCATGGTGGCCTCCCACAGAGCCGTGAATGGCTGGACGTATGTATCCAGGTGACGACCGAAACGAGTCTGAACACGCTCGAGGATGAAGTCCATCGAGGCATTGTAGCCCGGGAAGCCAAAGGCACGGTTTCCGCCGTTATCGCGAGCAATTTTGTTGAGGTTCCACAGGACATTCTGGAGCTTGTCGGTGGTGATGTCGGCCTCGACCTTGTCGGGTGTAAGCGGGTTGGCACCCAGCACGCCGGTGGCCAGCAGGCCAAGGGAGAGGAGGGAGTTGTGAAGCTTCATGACGAGCGATTGGCTGAGATTGACAAGGTGTTCAACGACTGGCAAGGCCTGAGGAGCAAAACAGCTTCGAGGTGAAAGGGCGGCATGCAGGCTTCTTCTTATACGCGACCCGGGTTACCACGAGGCGTTCGCAGCACGGGTTCTAGAAACGCGAGGCACTAGCCACTGCGTAACTGCAAATGGCAGCTCAATGCCTGGCAGCCAGCACTATTGAGGATCCCCATGGCTCAAAGAGGCAGGTGAGTGCAAGCACATCCTGTGAGGTGGCTGGGGGGGGGGGAGCGTGTTGTCTCCATCCTGGTAGAGCGGAGGCGAAATCAGTTGATTCAGGCACGAAGACGCTCCGGTTTTCTTCCAATCAGCGAAGCTGGAGGGACCCGACGTATGGGAGCGCCGGAACTTTTGAGTGCTGCAATATCACAACCGACTGCGCCCGCTGGGAGGATCTTGTTCCACTACGCCGGCGCCGAGATGCAGAAGTGCTATCAGCATGCTCGCTAGCATGGCATTATAATGAGGCGATTGTCCACCCGCAGACTGGAGGGCCAAGGAGAAACCCAGGGATTTTTGAAAATCGACGGGATTCAAGTGGAATCTTGGCAACGAGGCGGATACGAAGCGAGAAACGACCCCATGGCGATTGGTGACGGATAAGGCTGTTTTCAGGGGTGTATATCTCCAATGCCAATCAGAACCTGCTCTAAAGCAGCCGCCAAATTATCCCATTGATCGTTATCTTCAGCTGTTGTTTCCCCAGATTGATAGCCGGGTCGGTGATTAGACGCGCCTGGTCATTGGCGGACAAGACGAGTTCGATGGAGGAATTGACTTATGCAAGGGACCGCTCCGCCCCCTTGAGGCTGTAAGCATGTGAAGAGACATTTTGCTTGGGACGGCCCGCCTCGCCTGCAGCAGCAAGAGGACATCGGAGACGGCGAAGACGCCATTGTGAGCTGTCACGATGCAATCGAGGACCGGTTCCCTGTTATCTGTGTCGGTCATCGCCGGGACTATGCGCCACAGCGGGCTCCAGCCTCTTCGAAGCCCCGCCATAGCTGTCAGTCCTCCAGCCGGCTGGCGACGGCTTATGTCGCTGTTGCGTTGGTGGGGAAAATTGCACCATGACCGTTTTCTTCTAACTTCCTCTTCAACTCTTCCATGCTCACGTCACCGTTGTGAGGACAAAAGCAGCGATTCCCGCATTCTTTATATAACTATAGCAGCGACACAGGCTATCTGTATCTGATCATGGCCGATTCCATCCCCCACAAGGGCCGCAATCCGGCGACGGTCCTGTCGGCCACGGAGCTGATTGGGAACACGCCACTTGTTCGCCTGAACAAGCTCCCCAAGTCGCTCGGCATCGAGTGCGAAGTCTACGCCAAGGTGGAGCTTTTCAATGCTGGCGGCAGTGTCAAGGACAGAATCGCTCTGCGCATGATCGAGCAGGCTGAGAAGAGCGGGAGGATCAAGCCTGGCGATACCCTCATCGAGCCTACCAGTGGCAACACGTCAGTCCCTCCCCCCGGATCCCTTCCGCGCATGCACTAATGTACTCCCAGTGGTATCGGCCTTGCTCTCGTCGGCGCCATCAAGGGCTACAAGACCATCATCACCCTGCCCGAGAAGATGTCCGCTGAGAAAGTGTCCGTCCTGCGAGCCCTCGGCGCCACCATCATCCGCACACCCACGCAAGCCGCCTGGGACAGCCCCGAGTCTCACATTGGCGTCGCCCGTCGCCTGGAGAAGGAGATTCCTAACGCGCACATCCTCGACCAGTACGGAAACAGGGACAACCCGCTGGCGCACGAGCTCGGCACGGCCGAGGAGATTTGGGAGCAGACCAGTGGTAAGGTGGACGCGGTCATCGCTGGTGCCGGCACAGGAGGCACTATCACGGGCCTCGCCAAGGGCCTGAGGAAGCACAACAAGGACGTCAAGGTCATTGCCGCCGACCCCCAAGGCAGTATTCTGGCACTGCCGGAGAGCCTGAATGAAGAGCACATGAACGAGCCGTACAAGGTGGAGGGCATCGGCTACGACTTCATCCCTGACGTCTTGGATCGCGAACTAGTTGACAAATGGTACAAGACGGACGATCAAGAGTCCTTCCTGCTTGCTCGAAGGCTCATCTCAGAGGAGGGTCTTTTGGTCGGCGGCAGTTCCGGGTCGGCCATGGCGGCCATGGTGTCGGCCGTCAGGGACTTTGGCTTCAAGAAGGGCGACGTCGTCGTTGTGATCCTGCCTGACAGCATCCGAAGCTACCTCTCCAAGTTCGCCGACGACGATTGGCTCGCCGCCAACAACCTCCTCCCCATCAACGGCGTTGAAGTCGCCGCCAACAAGGACGGCGAGACCACGTCCGTCGACCCCTACGCCGGCGCCACCGTCGCTTCCCTACGACTGAAGCCCGTCACATCGGTCTCGGCGACAGCCACATGCTCCGAAGCCATCGAGACGATGCGCGACAAGGGCTTCGATCAGCTCCCCGTCCTGTCCGAAAATTCGCTGAAGCTGGTCGGCTTGGTAACCCTCGGTAACCTGCTGAGCTACATCTCCAGGGGCCGCGCCACGGCGCAGAGCAAGGTCCGGGAGGTCATGTTCGACTTCGCGCGCCTCGACGAAATCGTCACGGACCCCCGCAAGGGCGCTGAGCCAGGCAGGAAGAGGAACTTTGTCGAGATTACCAAGGACACGCCGCTCGCCGTGCTTAGCAAATTCTTTGAGTGGAACAGCGCGGCTGTGGTGACGGAGCCTGGCGAGACCAAGTCTCTGTCCAAGCCCATCGCTATTGTCACCAAGGTGGACCTGCTTACCTGGATGGTCAACAAGAAGCTTTGAGTGATACGAAACTGGTTTGCGTTTTTTATTTTATTTTAACGCTGGAGTTTGGGATTGATTTAACATTTGTGCATGGGAAAGCGGGATGTTAGGCTTTTAGACTGGCGAGACTCAACGACTAGCGTCATGGATGGATGAGGAATCACTCTTAGAAATGCATAATGAGGAATCACTCTTTGAAATGCATAATGATCGAAATGCGTTTGATTGAGGTTATTGTCGTGCTGGTTTCATACCCGTTGTGCAATCCACCACCACCACTTCTCGGCACCAGGCGTCTCGCTCACGACGCTGCCCGGCATCACCTCTACCTCGATGTCGAACTCCTGCATCTGGCGGAACGAGAACTTGTCCGAACCATACTCGCCCAACCACGCATCCTGCTCCTCGGATCCGACGTCGTCCATTCCAACACCCGAATCCAGTAGACCCTTGCTTCGCGACGCTCGGATCCTTGTTAGCTCGGCCTCCAGGTGCGATTTGACCATGGTGGACGGCAGGGCCGTAAAGAGGTCCATCTTGTTGGCGGCGATCAGCACAGGCACCGCGCTCTTCGTGGCCTTGCTCTTATCGTTGGCGCGCTTCTGCAGGTAAAGCAGCACGTCGTATAGGTAGGAAGCAGTAGGGGCAAGCGTCTCATGTTCACTGAGGGCCGCGGCATCGACCACAAAGACGATGGCCTTCAGCTTCTCCGCGCGTTCCAGCTTGCCGACAGCAACATTGCGTAGCTTGCCGTGACCCGGAGTATCGACGAGAAGGAACTTGGTATGCGTTCCGGTTGCATCCTCATGGTTCTTGTACGAAGTTTTCGAGGCTGAGTCGGTGGACGCGTTGAGCTCGACCGCGTGGGCAACCTGGGAGGTGTGCGTCTGCGCAGGGGCGGTGCCGCGCTCGTAGAGGGTGAGGAGGGCTGTCTTGCCAGCGTTGTCGGGGCCCAGCAGGAGAACAGTGGGCGGAGTCGTGTATGTTTGGGAGGACGCGAGTATTAGGTGGAAGATTACAGGACCACCGAGGACGACGAGGATACCGAGGATGACGACGGGTAGCGAGGGCGTCAAGAGCGCCTCGAAGATTTCGAGGAGGGTGGGCATGACGAAGGAAGGAGGGTGACGAGCTGACACCAGAGATCGAGATGAGATGCCGGAATGAGTCGGCAAGCCTTTAAGCGTTCGCTGAACCCTTCCAAGGGTCGAGATGGGAAAATGTGGTGGGATGATGCAAGTAAACTGAGACAAGCTATCAGGCGATGGTGGACAGGTTGCAGCTGCCCCAAGCTTTGCGGGGAGCTAGGCCGCACATGGGCTAGCGACTCGCTTCGCCTTCAGAGGCTCAGCCTTCTTGTGGTGGGCTTGGCCCATGCTGACATGCCGTGCCGGCTGCCGTGCCGCGCCAGTGAACGAATCCCCTTCATTTCAGGTTCTTCCTTCCAACAAACGGATCATTTTGTCGAGATACCCTCGTTTGCAGCAGCCGGCGGCCCAGTCGAGGTGTTGTTCTGCGTCTTGGTTTGGTTTCTCTGGTTATTCTGTGCATTTACCTGTTCGTTCATATCGCAGCAGTTGTTTTAGAGCCCCCTTCAGTGCTTCAGCCTTGTCTGTGCAACATCCGACGAAGCCGTGGAAGCAAAAAAAAAAAAGATAGACTGGGACAACCACCCAAAAGCCTCTGGAAACGCTACCGTACGCAAAATCTCCCATGAGCGGCTCGATAGCGACAACGAGCTCTGCCGGCGCCCCGGCCGCCTTGATCCAGCCCTCGACCAAGTCTGCCGTCGCCGCCCCGAAGCTCAACAGCGAGATGGAGATGGGAAGCCTACCAGGCGACGGGCAAGACCCTCCCGACGACATTATGCATCTGGCTCGGACGGGCGACATCGCTGCCATGGAGAAGCTGTTCGAATCGGGCGACTTTGATGCGACCTACAGCGACGGCGAGGGCATCACCCCTTTACATGTATGCGGTGCCACGCCGAGACTCTCGCATCTAGACTGACGGCCTTGTAGTGGGCAGCGATCAACAATCAGTACGCCATGTGCAAGTTCTTGATAGAACACGGCGCCGAGATCAACAAGAAAGGTGGCGAGTCGGTCGCAACAGCATTGCAGTGGGCTGCTCAGCGATGCCACTACTACACGGTCGACCTCCTCCTCCAGCACGGCGCTGATCCTCTCATCACCGATGCGCAAGGCTACAACACCCTCCACATCTCTACATTTGGCGGCAACGTCCTCATTCTCGTGCTCCTCCTGCATCAGGGCATTCCCGTAGACGTCCTCGACAGCTATGGGCACACCGCGCTCATGTGGGCCGCCTATAAGGGGTTCCCGCAGTGTGTCGACCTGTTCCTCCGATGGGGCGCCAACGTGCACGAAAAGGACGAGCAGGGCTTCACGGCGCTACATTGGGCGTTGGTCAAGGGGAACCCGGCGTGCATTCTGAAGCTTATCGAGTACGGTTCCGACCGGTTCGCCAAGACGACGACGGGCAAGACGCCTGCCATCACCGCCAAGGAACTTAACACGGAGGGTGCCTGGCATCGCGCGCTCAAGGAATGCGGATATGATGGAGATGGACACCCTGCGACACCGCCCTGGCCGGGCTCAAGCTATCTCTTAAAGGACAAGAGACAGTTTGTTACGAGGTTTCTGTTCCTGTGGCCTTATTTGATGGTGCCGGCAGCCCTGGCAGCGGTGGCATACACCCCAATCATCATAGGATTACCGAGCGCGATCGCGGTGGCGTATGGTCTTCATTGGTGTGCCCAACAGGTACTAGAGTACGCACCTTCGGATATGCGCGAGTTTCACAAGACGGTGAGTCTGGTTTTCGTTTGGCATAGACGCCTCTGCTGACCAATCCAGCCCTGGCTTGCGGGCATCTTTGCGGCGACATTGTTTCTCGTCAACGTCAACTGGGTCACTACGGTAATGCCCGCTACGATCTTCCAGTCCAACTTCCTCTTCATCCTCAACCTCGCTTTCGGCCTCTTTTCGAGCTTCACCGGTTACTTTTATGCCGCCTGCATGCGATTTGACCCTGGCTTCGTGCCAAAGATGAATGGCATTGCAGAGCAAAAGGCAGTCATTGATGACTTGATTAAGAACTGGAAGTTTGATGAGTCCAATTTTTGTGTTACGTGCATGATCAGGACGCCGCTGCGCAGTAAGCACTGTAGGAGGTGTCAGCGTTGTGTAGCAAAGCATGACCAGTAAGTTGTTCATTTGTCTTCAAGGGATCATGCTGACGGTCAAAGCCATTGCCCATGGGTGTATAACTGTATCGGCGTCAACAACCATCGTCATTTCTTCTTCTATCTCGGCAGTCTTACTCTTGGTATCCTGACCTATGACTGGCTCCTAGTCAAGTGTAAGGACTTTGTTACTTCTTTTTGGCTGTGATATGCGCTAACAGAGTCAGACCTTGATCTATCGTCGACCGATGCCTCTGAGACGTGCAATGTCTTGAGTCCAGGCCTCTGCAAAGTCGTAAACGGCAATCCCTTTACCTTTGTCCTGGCGATATGGATCACGCTGCAGCTTACGTGGGTGACGATGCTCGACTTTACGCAATTGGTGCAGGTCTCGCGTGCGATGACCACGTATGAGAACATGTACGGCATCAGGGACACCGCCTTGACGACAGCATTTACCTCGACCGGCACCCCGCTGGACCCTAATCATCCCACACTATCCGCGTCGACAGAGCCTCAGTCAGGTCATGGCCACAAGCACCATCAAGGCATGTTGAAGCAGTGGGCGCGTCTTCTTGGTGTTGACCCCTTCATCGAAACGATCAGAGGTCGCGGTGCCGCCACTGGAAAGAATAAGCGCAGAAAGAAGAACCCATACAGCAGAGGCTGCGTGACAAACTGCAAGGACTTTTGGTGCGATCCCGCGCCTGTGTTCGGTGAGCGAGAGACCGGCAGCGCGATGCTGGGCGGTGACAAGGTGAACTATACGGACATGTACGAGAGCCCATCTTTGATGCGTATAACAGGCTTGAGAACGACGCGAGGGGGTTACGAGGCGGTGCATAATGACGAGGTGTAAGACTATTATCAAGGGGCTGCCGGACACGTTCACGAAAGGCGTCAAATATGGTGTAATGGGGATAGGGATACTGCGGTTAGCGTTTCGGCCACTCTGTGCCGCGAGCTCATGATTCGCTTCTTCTGGTCGACTAGATAGGTCATGACTGATGAACTTGTACTGGACTTGTAATAGTATTACCTTCGACTCAGGTCTGTCCTTGTTAATGGGACATGAGCTGGGTCAACTGGCTTTCTTTTTTATCAGGAACCCTTCTTTTTTTAGCCATAGCTACACGGTTTTGTTCATTCGCTCAGCAATTTCTCAGAAAACTGAGTATCAGGCGTCAGTGTTTTACAGGCGCCGTTTGTCAATTGGCTTGGTCATCAAACCACGCAGAAGGTCCGGACGATGCATAAACTTACCCGCCGTTGTCCTGAACAAGGGGATGTTCTTCTGGAGAGGTCACCAAGGCAACCAGATTTGTTGTGGGCTTTAACATGGCAACCAATATTACGGTCTTTTATGCATTCATAGCTTAAATATTACATTGTAATGTCTGTCTATGTTCAGCCAAATCATTGCTTCTTCTTCTGTCGAGGCTCCTTATTCAATATCCGGTACAGAGGCCACAGCAAGATTAAGAGTCCCGCACACAGAAACGTGCAGAACAGCTGCCAACAAGACCAGAGGAACGGGCCAGGCACGGGCATCAAGAAGCGTATCACATCGGGGATGCTGTAAAAGTCCTCCTGCCTGGCAATGTAGTACTTGGCGCGCTCTTGTCCAGGCCCTGCCAAGGCATTCGACTCCCGGCCTTCTGTCAGGTGATTCCTGGACCCTGTTTCTTGATCATCCCATGATGTCCTCTGTCTGAGATGGAGGCGGCACATGAGAGATACGGGAGCCTTGTAGAATGGCACAAACCAAAGCGCAAAGGTCTGGCGGGCGGAGACGTAAAGGAGACCAGTTCTTTGATCAAAAACTGGTCAATCTTGTCAGAACCGCCGATAATCTACATTGAAATATGAGATCATACCTGCTGAATCGACCGTTATCTCGATTTTGGGACTCAGGGTCTTGTACCACTTATAGATGGCAAGGATCAACAGACGCGAGTCCACGTCGCCGACAATGGGCAGCGCCCTTGTGGCAAACGACGGGACGCGGCAGAATGGATGAGTGAAGGAAGCATCGGGGAGGTAATATGTGTTGAGCGCTGCTGTCTGCTCTTCGGGGCTGCCGGTTGTGAGCGCAGTGACAATGCCCGCAATCTCCTTCACTAAAGTGCGCGTCAGCACAGTGGCTCGTAGATTGTGGCCAGAATACCTACCTGGATGATCCATTTCTCTTCAAAGCTACTCCAATTGGCAAGACTTGCTTCTCCCACGATTTGATTCTCTGTGTGTCGATGAACTTGGAGGGAGGCTGCGGTGGAAGCCCACGTCGCGATGAGCTCGGCCGGCGTTTCCACCAGACTTTACTGGCGCCAGCTTGATGCGAAACGACACGACCCGACCCGCCTTGCTAAAACGTGGATGGTATGAAGTAGGTTGATAGGTAGCCTGGATGAAAGCATTCACAGGGTGGTCATTGGCATGTGAAAGCGTGACGTCATCCACGCGTCGCTTCCTCCATTCACGACTACGGGAAAGGTCCCGGAACTTGTTTAAAGAAGCTATTGCCGATCTCCTGCAATTGATTCTCATCCGTTAAACTAAGTCGAGGCCATTCCATTGCAGTCTGAGTATCCGCGATGGCGTTGGCACACGATGTCGGCAGCCTTGCTTTGCAGCCCCTGCTGCTCCTCTACCAGATCATCCAGTTCTGCATCAGCAAGTGTCTGGCTCCCAGCCCGCCGCGGCCTCGCGACAAGCCCACGCGGCCAAAGATAGCCGTCATCGGGGCCGGCCTCACCGGCGTCAGCGCAGCGGCCCACTGTGCCGGCCATGGCTTCGACGTCCACATCTTCGAGGCCGGCAAGGACGCAGAGTCGGTCGGCGGGATATGGAGCAGGGTCAACGACACGTCTGGCCTTCAGATCAACTCCATCATGTACAGGTTCCACCCGGCGCTGAACTGGGAGCGCGGGTACCCCGAGCGGAAGCAGATTGTGAGCCAGATCCGGCGGCTGTGGAAGACGTACGGGCTGGAGCGGAGGACAACGTTTGGTTTCAAGGTGGAAAAGGTGTACAAGGATAACAAGGGACGCTGGATCATCAACGACCCGTCTCATGGACGCTACGATGGCGTGGTTGCGGCCGTGGGGACGTGTGGTGATCCCAAGATGCCGCACATGCCTGGTCAAGATCAGTTCAAAGGAGCCATTTACCACTCGAGTGACCTGACTGGGTAAAATCGCATTTCAAAAGCAAACAGAGGCCTTGGCTGACGACTGGACAGAAAAGACGCAAAGGGCAAAAAGGTTGCCATCATCGGCGGCGGCGCCTCCGCCGTTGAAGCCCTAGAGTTCGCCTTTTCCGCTGGCGCCTCCAAAACCTCGATCCTCGCGCGCTCCGACAAATGGGTGCTACCCAGGAACCTGTTCGTCAACGCCCTGATGAGCTTCAACATCTTCGGCCAGGAGACGTTTCTATCCTTCATACCCGAGTTCCTACTGCGCAAGCTCTTTTACCGGGATCTGCAGGACCTGGCTCCCACGGAGAAGGGCGTCTTCGAAGAGACCCCCATGGTGAACTCGGAGATATTTGATAAGTTGAGGGAGGGAAAGGCGGATTGGGTTCGCTGTAAGTGGGAACACGGCCTGTGGCTGTCGCAGGGTTGCTGATCTCTGCGCAGGTGATATTGAAGAGTTGGTGGAGGGAGGTGTTCGTAAGTGTTTATTGACATATGGCTTTTGGGGATAAGGCTAATCCATCTTCAGGCGTCAATCGACGAGCGCAAGGCGTGCCCAAGGGTTTGTACTGTTCAATCAACTGCGCGGCAGCTTCACTAACAGGGTGTACGATAGGCGGTCCCGGACACCAGCAACTCATCGACGCAGACATAATCATCATGGCCACCGGCTACAAGCGCCCCTCCCTCTCCTTCTTGCCCGACGACTGCTTCCAGGAGCCTTACTCGGCGCCAAAATGGTACCTGCAGACCTTCCCGACGAACCACCCGTCCATCTGCGCCATCAACTGCACCTACATCAACGCCATCGGCACTGTCGGCCACTTCCACATCGGCATCTACACGCGAATCCTGCTCATGTTCCTCGTCGACCCGCTGACGCGGCCGCGCAAGTTCTGGATGGAGCGCTGGATCGACATGACGTCGCTGCTGAAACGGACCGCCCCGACGGGCGCCTTCGATTTCTTCACGTACCTGGAGCTGCTGTGGTGGTTCGTTTTCGTGGTGCTGTTCAACCCGTTTAGGTGGAAGTGGCTGCCGTTTGTCTTTTTTGGTATCGGGCTGGGCTTGCCGACCAAGGTCGTGGAGCATGAGGAGAGGGTCCTGGCGGACGAGGACGGATACAAACATAGAGATGAAGGACAGAGCTTGTAGAGAACAAAGGAATAGTTGCAGCTATGGGTGCGACGGATATTTGTGAGATGCTGTACAAACTACCGCCGGCACGGACTGTACACGCTCAACGTTTTCGTTTCGCTGAAGGCTTTATTCGAAAAGCAGCAAACATGATGTGTTGGGTTCGAGGACTGTGCATAATACCTGTATATCAGAAGGCAATGGTTGTTTCCATGCTCTTATGTGCCTACTCCCTTGCAATGTGACAACACACAATTTCCAATGCTTCTACCATCTCCGACCACCGTGCGATGAAATTTGTTATAAACCGTAAAATCTCTAACTTGGACGTGGCATCTCAATGACAGTAATCGTTGCTTCTTATCGCTGTCAACGATACGGTTGAACGGCAGAGTCAGCCCCATCGCTGCAAGAACGCTGCCTTCTTTTCACTCTTCACCATAGGCCTCCCCGTCTCCGCCAACTGGGTCTTTGCCTTATCCACCTCGTGCGCCAGGAAGGCAATCGACGCCTCAATCTCCGGATCCATGAGCATGACGCGGCTAAACGGGCTCTCCGCCAGGACACTGTCTTGCAGAAGCTGCACGGCGCGCCGCGCGTCGTCCAGCTGTGCATTCGCCGTCGCCTCGAACGTTTCCTGCGCATTCCGTGCCACATCTCGACTCTTGCCAGATCGTTCGTCGACGAGCTTGGCCAGCGCGGCAACCTTGACGGCATCGTTGTCGTCTTCGTCGGCGGGGAGACTGATGGCAAGAGTCTGCAGGAGCGTGTCGAGGGCCGCGTCTTCTTGTATGCCGGATGATCTTCTGCGCGCTGTATTGGAGCGCATGCGGATGGGTGAGGGCCGGCGGACGGGGGACGCGGGCATGGCGGGCTTGGTTTGCTTTCGCGGAGGGGATGGGTCGACGGCGAGTTCGGCCCTGATGATGTTGGCGAAAGAGGCCGTAGCCATTCGGTGAGACTGATAAGTTTCGATGCTAGACTGGAGTCTCTCGGCGCGATCCAACAGGTAGTCGAGACAATCATTGATCTGTGGCTTTCGGTCAGATGGATGTTCATGATGCAAGAGGGGGGGGGGAGGGCAATACATAGGTAGTGGCAGTAGCTGAGCGACGCATACTCTGTCCACTCTTGGCATCAATGGACTTGAGAGCAGGTTCCAAGTACTGCTGCTCGATAGACATTTGAGCAACAGGGAGGATTTCTGAGTAGAGTGACTCGACCTCCGCCTCTAGTGCTTTGACTTCATCCTCGCTAACATCGTCTGGCGATTGATCCGATAGAAGAGACTCAAGGTATACGGTATCAAGTCTTGCACGGACAGTCTCGACCGTCGTCATGATCAGGCTGCTGGACCGTCAGGTTCAATAAGCAAAAGTCGAGTTGATTTTAGGTCATCTTACCGCATGCAGGTCTCTCGCAGCGTCTCGACTAACTGTGCCTGCTCGGGATCTTGCTGGTCAAGCTCCCAGCCGAGCTTCTGCAGGCTCGAGAGGAGGCTGTCGTCGGATTGGAATATGCCGTCGACTGTCTGGTTCAGGCTTGGTTCGGCATCCTTGGTCTGCTGCTCGAGATCGGCTACGCGGAAGCCAAGGCTCTGGGACAATCCTTCGACCTGAGATGCCCACTGTTAGAGGATGACCATGGCACCGGTATAGCTCGACGCACCTCTGCCGCGATTCGTTTGCGGTCTGCCTCGAACTTGCGACTCTGGGAGGCCTCGAGCTGCTCCCGCCGCGCGTAACTCTCGGCGTCCTTATTCACCAGTCGATCCAGCGCGGCCCGCTGCTGCCGCAAAGTCTCGGTTTGTTTGTTGATGTTTTCCGTCGAGCGCCTGAGCTCCTCGATGGCCGTGCGGACATCATCCTCCCTGACCTCGGCCACCTCTGCCAAATCATGCAACGTTGCTAGCCGGTCCACCTCACCGCTCTTGTCCAGAGCAGTATACCTAAATGTCACTACGTCAGTCCCTAGTGGCTATGCGTGAAAAATAAAGGGTGCAAGGGGAGGGCAGTCTCTCGGGTCTTACAAGGCCAGCTCATCGGCTGTTACAAGAGTGTCCGGGGTGAGGTGCTGGACTGCCCATTCCGCAAACGCGGTGTCGGCGGCAACCTGCTGCACCTGATCCCGCCGGAGTTGAATCCCATGCGCGCGGGCGGCCTTCAGCAACAAGGCCTCGGCGTTCTTCTTGGTAGTCATCTCGGTCTCCATGACGGTGCGGGTGAGTGTAGGGTTGGCGAGGGGCGTTGGGGTCACGATGTGGTTGTACGGCGAAACACAATATAAAGGTCAGGTCCTCCAGGGAGACCAAGGTTGGTTACAGCTTTGACGAAGAGCATTCGGCTTTCTAAAACAGGAACAACAGGAACTGTCTCAGGGACGATGCAGTCCGTAGCCGAGCGCCGCGCAACAGAGAACTGGCGCAGACACGCCCATGAAGGAAGAAGATGCAGGTGTTTACCGACTGTTGCCCTGCGAATAACATGAAAGGTGACGTGCGGCTCTTGACAGGGGCTACAGGCTGGGCTACAGGTGGTGCAGGGCCTTACAGGGCTACCACCGCCAAGTTCAAAGCGGCGCCAGCGCTGTCGGTCGGCGGCTCGTAGCGTCGAGAGTGGGTCCTGCATCGTGGAGGCCAGACGGTGTGTCACCTGACCTCAACCTCGTCTGAGCTCAACGTTCCATTGCCTTGCGATCTCTACTCAAGTTCATGACACAACGTGCCATTTCATTTTAACGAGCATTTCTAATCGCTCAAGATTCCGTCGGCTTAGTCCTACAATGCACGCTATGTCTAATTGCGATCCCATGCCGCGGCTAGAGTTGCCATCGAGACGCCCCTTGATTAACTTGGAGGCAGAACCTCTTCATGTTTACTCGGTCTTGTTCTACCCGTGATAATGTGCCACTTCTTTGCTTCATTATATTTTGTTCAGATGTGGCGGGATGACGGGTCGTCTTGAAAAGCCCATTGTTTGCTGTCGACGGACTGAGCTGGCCCGTGGCTCTCCCCGGAACACATCCGCCATCAAGGCACACCAGCAACGTTTGACAAGCATTGGCCACCGGCAGATCTATCCGACGGCACGGCACTTACAAGTGGCGGCTCAAGTCGCTTCCCCAAAGCTTTCATTTCTGCCTCGAGATTAAAAAGGTGAGCTTGGGCAAATACCAATGTCTCCGGACAACACCGCGAAAAGAGACATGTGTACCGCTGCTGCTTGGCACGGTATCTGCGACTCAGGGATACGTAAGCTTTGAGTATAACGCTTAGTACCTGTTTGAATAATACCCCAAATTCTGTATTGGGATCTTGTGACATCCTTGGCTGTACAACTCTTCAAGTCTGAAACCAGCGGTCACTTACATGAAGCGTAGAGGATCACGTTGGACACTGTGCCGCTTGGGGCTCAGAGGCTCTCGGCCGGAAACAATTGAGGGCACCGAAGAACATCGCTCCCGTGACCGCCGTGTCGTCGTTGCCGCAGCATCCTCCCGCTGTCAAGTCTCTGCATTCATGCTCAGCCACCTATCACCCTTCTTTCATCCGGGGAACAAGTCGCGGTCGCCACTGAACAGCTAATCTTGCAGCCGCCTGAGGCATGGTTCCATCATCTCACTCACCGTCATATCAATTTCAAGGGGTCTTCATCACAGTCCATCGTATGCAAACCTACTTGTCGCCGTCGTGCTCGAATGTGCAAAAGCGGTCAGGGGTTTTGCTCCTCCTCTCCCCGGGCCTCCTTTATTCTCATGCATGTTGCTTCCCCTTATAAAGCAAGAGTGAATTTGCCCCAACCGGACTTTCCTCTATTGCTGGATTTTCACGCAAACCAACACAGTCGCTCGTGCTGTTCGTTTCGCCACCTGATTCATTCATCCACTTATCTCGTGGGTTCGGAACCCAGCCATTTTACGAATCTCCCCTGAACACGGTCTTGCTTGTCGGTTCGGCTACAAAACCCAAGACTACAGTGGTTCGTGACTGCCTTCGCTATCTCTCACTTCGACAAGCCCCCTAGTACATTCACCTGGCTTCGACCCCATGAACCGAATGCCTGCTCCGGCATCATGGCATACGCACACGGTCTCTGTGACTTGCTACTTACTAAATCTTGCATGTATCTTCCTCATCTATCTTGTTAGCGAGTTGGTCATTTGGGGCCTCAGTCAAGGTCTCGCGGCGGCGAATCTTGAGTACTTTTCTTCCATCCTGGGCATGATCCTGGTGTTTGCGACCACATCTGTGGCTTACGTTTTCTGTCGCAAAACCAATGACATTTATATCTCTTGGATCAAAGACCGGGTCGACTTTATCAACTCCAATCTCGGTGTCGGGTTTCCTATTCCCCTGGTTGCCCTCGACACTAATGAGATGGTGCCTGCGGTGGATATCGCTCGCATCACAGGCAATTTCGGTATGCGCTCTTAATCTGTTGACATTTTGAAAGCTGACGCTTGTAGTGGTTACAAACATGATATCTTGGAGCATAATGTCTGCTTTGTCTCTTGCAGTCTTCACCGGAACCCATTACCTCATGTCATTCTGCGATTCCGGAACGACCGCACCTCTGCCTGTCACCACACCTCCAGTATCAGCACGGGAGAGTGTAGCATCCACATCCGTGGTTGAGCGAAGAAACGATTCCAAAGAGGCGAATAGTCCGGGTTCCATGTCTCGGAGCCTCTCTGCATCCCTTCAGCATACGGATTTCAGCCGACAGACATCGAAGGAAAACAAAGCAGAGGTTACCAACTCACAACACTCAAATCTGGATGTTCTGAAGCAGAACCTTGTTATACCCTTCTCTTTTATCTGTGTTCTGGTGCTGGGGATCCCGATTGCCGGAGGGACTGGAGATGAGCGTGTCCTCGATGGATGCATATTGTGGATGGTATGGGTGAGTGCGGTGGGATTGCAGCGCAGCATCAAAGTCTGGGGGTTGCTAAGCCCATATCCAAAGCTAAAACACATTCTTGCCACGACGATGAACCCAGTACTTTGGACGACGCTGGCCATGGTAGCCTACATCAGGTTGAAAGGAGCCATCCACCCATCTGCCAATCTCGACACCATCCTGGGGTCATTCAGCGCCCGTTCACCTATCTACGCTCTTTGGACTGCTGCGGCCACAGGAGTGCCGATTGAAAGTAATCCTACCGGATGGTTTGGCGCCGGCGATGCAGCATTGAGTCTACTTGAAGTTGGCATCATGATCTGGGGTTTCAAGCTTTACGAGTGCCGCAAACAAGTGTGTGGTATGGCAGGACTGGCGACGATCTTCTTGTCCATCGCAGGTGCGGCTGGTAATGTGTTTCTGTCCACCCTTTCGGGCAGAAGCTTTGGACTGCAAGCACCTGAAGCCCTGGCTTTTGCGGCACGAAGCACCACTCTGGCGCTGGCCAAACCGGCCATTGAAGCCGTAGGCGGAAACACTGCCGTCAATGCGGCGTTGGTGGTAGCCAACGGCATCCTCGGCCAGCTCATGTATCCATTCGTCCTGGACAAGATAGGAGTTGAGCGTCTTCCAGAAGCTCACTCAAAGCCGACCTCAAGGGCACAGTCCAATAGAGCTTTTTCGCCTGCACACTCGACAGAGAGGCCGCCCGCACCGTCGGAGTCGCATTGGCTGCGAGTTGCTCGCATCGGCGACGATAGCCTGATCACACTCGCCGCAGGCATCGCGATTGGTATCAACGGCGCAGCAATGGGGGTGGCGTATCTGTACGAGACCAAGAGCCGGGCAGCGCCGCACGCGGCCCTTGCCATGTCGGTCTTTGGGATAATGACGGTGGTGTTTACGACCGTGGAACCATTCCGAAGCGTGGTATTGGGTTTGGCGAACGGGTGACATGCAGGTTTCTTACAAGTCGTGGGCGGTGTTGAACATTTTCACATGTAATTGTACAGACGGTTCTAATTCCTGGGATATCTGGCCTTGAAATGAGTATGTGTACACAGGGGCAGGCTGAAGTCGCATTTGAGGGATGAATGGGATAGAGCTGTACATCGGACAAGCGAGAGTGTTTACTGTACTATGCGATTACTGGAGACACTTGCTGGGGTGGACGTGTATACACGCAACGGCTCAGCAGAAAGGCATGGCAACAAGCATACGAATTCCGGTAATAACAGAATTGGCACTAGATTGGTGATATCGTTGAAACCGCATTGAAACTTTTGCATCATCCTCGTGAGAATGGCATATCAAAGTACAAAAACCATCCTTGAGCGAAACTACTCCAGCCTGTACACAAGTTAGCATTCGCACACAGAACGGTCGGCAGATTGTCAGGGAGAGCTCACCTCTCAATCAGATGCAGCCCGCTCGCCGTCTCAACCACGCCGCTGATCTGGCCGGGCTCGAGCGCAAAGGCGGCGTCCTCAAACTCCTTCTGCATGTCGCCCCTGCCAAAGTAGCCCAGGTCGCCCCGCTTGCGCGCGGAGGAGCAGTCGCTCTCGCGCATGGCGAGCTCGCCGAGGGTGGCCTCGCCGGCCTTGATGCGCTGCTCGTGGCGGCTGATGATTTCGTAGGCGTCGTCCTTGGAGCGGGTGATGTCGGCCTCGCGCCAGCTGCTGGGGCGGCGCGACTCGCGGTGCTTGACGAGCAGGTGGGCGGCGCGGATCTTGCCCTCCGGGACGGCGGCGGGGCGGCCGCCCGGGCCGGAGCTGCTGTGGTTGGCGGCCATGTAGTGCTTGAGCTTCTCCGTGTCGGTGCCTGGGGGCGGCTCCCAGCGCGAGATCTTGTCAACGGCGTTGAAGTAGTAGGGCAGGTTTTTCGAGTTGGAGTGGCGCACCTCCCAGCTGGGTGGGAGGCCGGTCTCGTTGGAAGCCTTTGTACGAAGCGTAAGCATGTGGCGTCCAAGTGTGCTGCACGTTGATAAACATACCATTATGAGGTTGTCGTGGGGTCGGAAGCGCACGTGTGTTCCCTCACAAGTCCAAGAAGGTATCACGGTCGGGTCAACAGCCAGCCGTGCAGTGTGCGTGCGTGTGTGTCACAGGAAACGGTGACTGTTCTGGTAATCGTTGAAGAGAGGTTGTCGCAAAGCTGGTGAAGAGAAGAGGAGGTTCCAGGGATTTCAGCCCCCGGCGGCGCAGGACGGGACCTGGATGGAGTTTGATGGTGGGGATGACGTCGGGTTGGTCAGAAAGGCACAACCCCGCGCAAGCGCCCCCTGTCCGAGGTATCGCTGGGCAACGGTTTCTGGGGTTGCGGAGCGCTGCGGCGCTTACCAAGTACAGAGGCTCGGAAAGGACCCTGAGCGTCGAGGGGGACCTCTTTCTGTTCTGAGATCTCTTCTACGGCCGCTTTACATCGTTTACGGGCTTGAGAGGAGGATCAAGGTGAATCTTCTGGAAGGGTGGGTTGCCTAGGGGTCACAATCTTGATGGGTACCCTGGAGGAACAGGGTGATTACCATGGTGGGGCAGCACTCATGCGTCACCTTCCAGGCGAAAGGTACCTGAATAAATTATTTGACAGCTCTTCCAGCTACTGTGGTAGCCCTAGAGACACCACAGGCGCTGAGGAATCAGTGCTTCGTGTTAGAAATGCAGGCCACCGCTTGTACCGCATCGTCATACTTTGAAGCTGGGTCATTTTCACCAACAATATCTTCATGCAACCTGGATAGATAGTCCTAGATAGATGGTTCTAGAGAATGAGGCTCACGCCGAGGCGAAAGGCTTGGTGCGTTGCGCGGCGCACACCTGCAAGGTACGACAACGCCATGCGCGGCCGGAAGTTTGCAAGCAGGGCCAATCAGGAGCATTTGGGGCGTGGTCACGCTTTTCGCCCCAAGTCAGCTGCTTCTGGCGGAGCTGTGAATGCCGTGAGTCACCAGAGATGGGTATCTTATTCACGTGGAGCGTTTTGCTTTGTGTTTGCCGCGGGAGAAGTCGCTTGCTCCAAGGCGGTGGATGTATTTCGCAATCGAATTCATAGACGTTGTATGCTAGGCTATCGTATCCCAAATTGCCGTGATTTTGATCTTTCAGAATGGTAAACTTCATGCTGCGAGTAGAGAAAGATACTGGGTGCGCAATTACATGCGTGAACTTTTGTCTGAATAATCTGCGAGGCTGTGCCCCAAATCCGTCGAGATGTATTGGTAGGGGACATCCATCTCTCAAGAACAGAGTGCACGTTCCATTAATGCTCTCTGCGGGTACTTCCCCCATGGGCTCTTCAGGCCTCCCGCCTCGCTGTTTCTGCCTTGCTTGCCCGCCCTCCAAACATGTCAGTTGCCAAATGGAAACTCCTAGGTTGGAATGACCAACTGCGTGCCCTCGCTGTTAAAAACCATCATTCCCCTCGCCTTCTGATCTTTGATCATTTTCTCTTCTTCACCCAACACCGCACATCCCATACACCTTTCTCCCTTCATACCATATAATCTGCCTTTGCGCCGCGCTTTGTCACGGAACCCACCCAAGCTCTTCACCCAAGCCTGCCACAGCTCCCTGCCAGGCGGTCGCCCAGCCCAGTCGATCAAACCCCCACTATTCGTACCTTGCGCCCAGGCACCCACCAAAATTAGTCCGGCTCAACTTTTTGAAGACAAGGTCCAGCCAAATTTCTTAGAAATCCATCTTGTCATCCACAACTTCTTCTTCATTCAACCTACACACAAATAAACAGCCACCCTTCCACATCGCTCGCCCGCCATGGCCACGCCCCGATCCACCGCATCCGACGAGGGTGCCCCCTCGGCCCCCAAGAAGTACGAGCAGGTCACGTTTCGCTTCTGCTCCGAGTGCTCCAACATGCTGTACCCCAAGGAGGACGAGGTCGACCGCAAGCTGCAGTACACGTGCCGAACCTGCCAGTACACCGAGGACGCCCAGTCGTCGTGTGTCTTCCGCAACATCCTCAACAGCTCGTCCGGCGAGACGGCTGGCGTCACCCAGGACGTTGGCTCGGACCCAACGGTTAGTGCTCTCTGGCCCATCATCTGTCTCTGCTGCGGCGTCCCCATCTACTGCGGCACCTGCGGCGTCGCCAGCCCGGACCTGTCGCCGTCCGCCCACCACGAGACCGACCACGGCGACGACTCGAGCATGGGTATGTGCCAGTTCAACCTCGGCTGCAGCTTCTACGACGCCGATCCGTACGCCGAGTACGACGAGGAGGGCGATCTCACGCACGCGTCGAGCGACGCCGACACCCACTCCGATACGAGCGAAGGCTGCTGCAGCAACGGCGCCAAGAAGGTCGAACTGTAACGCACGCGACGATTCATGCATTCGTGTGACGCTCGCCATGTCTGAACGATGATGATACCCCGATATGCTCGATTTATTCGCTGGTCTTGGTCTAGGTCTACGCCATCTCGTACAGTCCAACGGACTTGCTTGCGAGTTTGACGCTCACAGCACTTGTTTGGGAATCGCAGCGGATCACGTTTTCCTTGGAACACGTTTACCCTCGTTTTCTGAACTTGCTGGCTGACCGTGTTGTTGTTTCTTTTCATCTTTAGCTACCACGTTCCAACAAGAACTGTCCGAGGTGCAACCACGACGAAGCCGTGTTCTTCCAGTCGCAGGAGCGCAGTGCCGAGACTGGCATGGTGAGTTCCGTCTTGTCTCCTCGTTCCAGACCAGCGAAAAATGGGACTGACTGTTGGGATACAAGAAATTGTTTTACGTCTGTTGCGAATGCGGTCACATTTTCAACTAGCTTTTGACGAGTCTTGATACCCGACCCCGACTCTCCGGTGGATGGAAGACAGGAGGAGTTGAATTGGTTTTGTTATTTGGCAAGCATGGAAAGGAGTCGCTGGCGTTTCTTCTTTTACAGATGTCGATTTGAGGAGGGGTTCATTGCTTGTGAAGGATGACGGATTGGCGATAAAGAAAACAGTCTTGAATTGACCCATCTTCAACCAAAAAATTTCCACGTGAATGTACTGTAGCAATGCATCGTCCGGCATTATGTGTGAAATGTATTGTTTTGTATTCGTGACCGGAGATAATCCCAACCATATCAACGCCGGCACCACGCCGTTAAGCAAAATGCAAAGTGTACAGCCATATTGGTACAATTCCGCCCGATGTATCCATCGGCATCTCGACTTCGACCCCTTATTCTTTATGCCTGCATCGGCGCCATAGACAGAATCTTGCTCCACTTCTTGCGCTTCAGCTCCTGGGCCACGACGCCGTTGATTCGGGATCCGACGGGATCGCCCGACTTGTTGAGCAGGACGCAGGCGTTGTCGTCGAAGCGGACGACGGTGCCGTCGCGGCGCTGCGAGGGGTACTTTGTGCGGACGACGACGGCGTGGCGGATGTCGCCGCGCTTGACCTTGTTGGCCTGCGAGATGCCCGACATGCCGCCGGACGAGGCGGAGCGGTGTTCCTGCACGACGACTACGATCCGGTCGCCTGGGTTGGAATTTAGCATTGAGGGGCTTCTGTTGGGAGCAGTGGTGGGCTATCGAGGCGTACCTATCCTGGCGTGTTTTCGCTGGCCGACGACCATGGCGCACTCGACGAGGGCGGCGCCCGAGTTGTCGATGCAGTTGAGGATGGTCTATGCTGTGAGTCGATTGCAGCTTCTGGGCGGCGTACAGGGGACATACCTTTAGTTGAATCATGTTGACGGCGCTACCAACGTCGACCTGAACTTGTCGTCCTCGCACTCACTGCTCGTTTCTCCCATGCCTCTTTTTTTGGTGTTTGGAGCTTTTCGACGTCACGTGTGCATCTAGCTCAATCGAGTAAGACCAGCTTTACCCAACCTGGACCGGCGCCGAACCAGGGGCCACATGGTGCTGGGTTTTAGCCGCAATCAAGCGACGCAAATGGCGAGATGAGGTAATCCGGCGGTGATGGTGTGAGGTGGGAGCAGGGGTTGCCTTGGATTGGTTTCCGGGTCAGCCAGCAAGGGTGGCTGGAACGCAGCACTCAGCCTTGGCCGGTGCTTCTCCCCCCCCTTTAGCACCAGCTGGCCATTCAACTAACGCAGCTGGGCCCTTCGATCGGGATGCACCTCACTTCCAGTTCCTCTCACTTCACTTTCACCTCGACCTCGATGTCGCCTGGAAGAGATTGATTCGGGACGGTCCTTTTATCTTGCTTGTACATCACACAGACTTCTCCTTTAAGCTTTCCATTTTCGCATCTGTCTGCTTCGTCTGGAGCATCCGACTCGTATCGCATTGACTTGTTGAAGCTCCAGGGTAACGGCCTGAGCTGAGCGGATTGAGCATTCACAGACTTGACAAAGACTCTCATTCATTTGGCTTCTTATTCCACTAGCTCCTTGGATCTTTAGTATTGTGAGAGGGAGGGGCTCTTGCGCATTCGTTCATCCTTCTTTGTTGGATTTACCCGAAACCCTGCATCGTGGGCCGGTCACTCAACACATAACACAGGAACGGCGGAGGCATATTCACTGATTGTTTGCTGCGGTCTATGAGCTTGCACAATTCGGCATCTACAAGGCAGGATGCCGCCCGCCAGAGCGCCGAGTACCAAGAAGCGACCGCTGACCCTCGCACAATTGGCCGCCTACGATGATATCCTCACGGATGCCCTCGTGGACCACGTCAGTCAACCCTCCCCGCGCAGCCGCAGCCGCTGACCCTTTGCAGACGTTTTACTGGACCACCATCCCCAAGAACAGGTCGTCGTATCACCCATCTAGGGGGGTCCGCGAGCAGGAAATTGCCAAGATCATCCAGCAGGAGGTCATTGTCGAGAAGAACCTCGATGCCGCCGAGAAGAAGCTCCTGGCCACCGACGGCCTGAGGAGGTTTGCCAATGCGCTCAAGACGGACAAGGAGAAGGAGGACTTTCGACGGCACCTCCGCCGGTATGCGCAGATCTACCTGCCCGACTGCCCGTGGGAGGTCAACGCCACCAACCGCTACACCATTGTCACGCACGAGGCCTCCGTCACCGCCCGTCGCTACATCAAGCGCAACGAGTCCATCAAGTACCTCTCGGGCATCCAGGTCATGATCACGCCCGAGGAGGAGAAGGAGATTGCCGTCCGCAAGAAGGACTTCAGCATCGTCGTCAGCTCCCGCAACAAGTGCACCAGCCTCTTCATGGGGCCCGCGCGCTTCGCCAACCACGACTGCGACGCAAACGCAAAGCTCATGACGACGAGCCAGCAGGGCATCGAGATCATCGCGACGCGCCCCATTGAAGTCGGCGAGGAGATCACCGTCACTTATGGCGATAACTACTTCGGCGAGGATAACTGCGAGTGTCTGTGCCGGACGTGCGAGGAGGAGCTGCGCAACGGCTGGGCGCCCGCTGATGGGGCCGTGGTCAAGACGAGCATCGAGGATAAGGCGGAGACGTATTCCCTTCGGAGGCGTCGGAGGGAGGATAGCATGGGGTCGGCTTCGAGAACGCCATCTGTCGCACCCGACATGCGACCACGCATATCCAGGGCCCGAAGCAAGAGCAAGCTTGCTCTGACGCGGGAATCCACCGCGGCCTCGGCGCCGCGAGGTATCAAACGATCCGCCGATGCCATTGCCAGTCCACCGGCAACGCCTGCCAAGAAGCAGAAGCTCAATGACGTACTGGATGCCGCCTCTGACCGCTCGACTTCTAGAGGAGGTTCGGTGAGCGGCAGTGTTTCGTCGAGCAACGACGCCACAGAGACGGATGTCACTTCGCCCGACAAGGAGAGCCCGGAGCCGTCGCCTCACACGCCGGCAAAGGACGGCGTACTCGGCCAGAGAAGCCTTGCCCTGGAGATGAACTCGCTGCTGGCTCCGGTCTCTCCGCAGAGTCTCGACGGCGCTTCTCCGAACCGTCCCAGCCCCGCAGCCCCGTCCAAGGCGGTCAACCTATCGGCCATGAGCATTAACTCGCTCCTGAACTCTGCCGACGAAGGCCAGCAGGTGGCCCCGATAGCCGTCAGCATCGAGACGGTGGAGGAGGCCGACGCGCCCGAGCAGGAGCCCAAGCGACGCAAGTACCAGCGCCGCGTCTTCATCAAGCAGACCACGCCGCCCGCGACGGCCCGCACTTCGGGCGACTACTTACTCACCCCGCTGCTGCTCTCGGAGCCCGAGATGGCGTGGATCCAGTGCACAAACTGCCCAACCTACTTTGTCCAGCAAAACGCCTACTACACGCGGTCCTCGTGCCCGCGCTGCGAGCGCCACTCCAAGCTGTACGGGTACGTGTGGCCCAAGACGGAGAGGGCCGGGCCGGCGGACAAGGAGGAGCGGATCCTCGACCACCGTCTGATACATCGCTTCTTGGACCCGGACGATGAGCGCAGGGTGAGGGGTAGGAAGAGCCTGAGTGCCAAGATGGATACGCCGGAGCGGGGGAGGAAGACGGACAGGCCGACGCAGGAGAGCGACAGGGAGGATTCGGGGGTCAGGAGGAGTGGACGGCGGCGAAGGGTGAGCAGTCGATTGAGTGGCATGGTTTAGGATGGCCGCGGGCTCATCTCTTGTATAACACGATACATTTGCTTCAACTATTCAATAAAGCCTGGAATTACTTTAAGCCTAACGCAGAGATGCTCAAGGGACGTGATTGGTGCAGGTGGACTGCGCAGGGTAACATGTTGAAGGATTGGCGCCCACGTGATGCTCGACACAGTTCATGCCAGCAATTCCCTGCAGCACCCCGTCCGATATATTGGAATCCACAGGTCCCATCCACCAGCTCCACGATACCGAAGCCATCCCGGGTGAAGATGCAGCGCCCTGCCGATCGAGCCATGCACGTGGATGCCTGATTGGCAGGGAATGTGCGGTTCCCCGCTCACCGACCGGTGCCGTGGTTACGTCGAGGAGTTATTGCAGCGAGCATGCAAGGTACGCTGAGGGGTAGATATGACGATGCCGTGTGCATGGACGAATAGGAATTGGCACGTGTGAGGACGTTGCAATGGGGGAGACGCAGGTAACGTTGTCTTGATGGGTATAAGTAGGGTTGCGCCGGAAGGGAAGTTTGGAGTCCCCTTGTTACGTGCTGTCGATTAGGTTTACAATTGGCATTTGACTGGAATTCGTCAAGATGGTGAGGATTCTACGGATATCTCGAGGACCTGGCTAACACTCACGGCAGAGCCTCAGATCCATCCTCACCAGCTCTAGTACGTCGCACCCACTCACACAACCAAAGCCACGTCTAACAGCCCAGTCCTGGCGCAGGCCGCGCTGGCGGCATGCACAAACTACACCAAGAACGGCCTGACCTGGGGCCGCGGGCTGCGCATGAACCAGATCCAGGTGGTTGCGACGCACAACAGCTACCACCTCGAACACGCTGACCCGCGCGAGATGGACGCCCAGCGCACCTACTTCGAGACGGTCATCAACTACTGGTACTCGCACCCGGCCTTTGGCGTCCAGTTCGACCACCAGCAGATCCGCTCGCTCGAGATCGACGTGCTGGCGGACCCCGAGGGCGGGCACTACGCCGAGCCGCTGGTCAGGGAGCTGGCCGGCCTGCCGTACTCGGACGACCCGGCCATGAGGCTGCCGGGGACCAAGGTGCTGCACGTGCCGGACTTTGACGTGCGCTCGACGTGCAACACGTTTGTGGGCTGCCTGCGACAGATCAAGACGTGGATGGACGCGCATCCGGCGAGCGTGCCGATCCCCATCATGGTCGAGTTCAAGTCGGCAGAAACACGCGCCGCCGCCCTCGGGGGCGCCCAGCCCATCTACTGGAACAGCACGGAGCTGCTCGCCGGGTTCGACGAGGAGATCCGCTCCGTATTCCCGCCGAGCCAGCTCATCACGCCCGACGACATCCGCCGCGGCAACTCGACGCTCGAGGAGTCGGTGCTGCAGTACGGATGGCCGGACTTGGAGAGCGCGCGAGGCCGCATCTTCTTCCTCATGGACAACGGGCCGGACCACGCGGTGCGGACGGCGTACATCGAGGGTAGGCCGAGTCTCGAGGGGCGCGTGCTGTTCACCAACTCCGCGCCCGGCAGACCAGACACTGCGTTCCAAAAGGTATGAGGCGGGAATCACGTCGCTACCTGGTTTTCCACTGACATGTCCGTGTCTGTAGCTCAACGAGCCGGCCTCGGACGAACTGGCGGCGCACATCCAGGAGCAGGTCTCGCTCAACTACTACGTGCGGACCCGCTCGGACGTGCCCATGGGCACAGTGCTGGAATGCTCGACGGTCATGCGGGACTACGCCTTCAGGTCGGGCGCGCAGATCGTGAGCACCGACTTCCCGGCCTGGGGACCCAGCAGCCGCTGGGGCTGCGACTACGCCGTGCAGCTGCCCGGCGGGAAGACGGCGCAGTGCAACCCTGTCACGGCGCCCGAGAGCTGCGACGATGCGCTGCTGGAGCCTGCGGCGTAGGGCCGGCGAGACGTGGTGAACGCTGGATGCAGCGGGATGAGCAGCGGCGGATGATGGCGAGCCTTTGGCATAGCACCGGGGCTACCTTGTCTTATTGTGGGCGTCATGTGAATCATTCGTGAAGTGGATAATATCATCATCAGGGTTACGAGGATTATGGTGGAGGCACCAGCTGACCGGGGGGGGGGTATCTCGATGACTAACACCCGTCGCATAGCAACCTAGCCTAGCTTAGATTGGTAGCTAGACACCACTGATAGTGACAGTGACACCATCGGCCTCGATTAAGAAGAGGTCCCCTCTCTCTCACTCCCACTCCCTCTTCCTCATCCAACACTCATTCATCATGGCCCCTCCTAGTCGCGTTGCCCTCGCGGCTGTCCTGGCCGTCAACGGCGCCGCCGCCCTTCAGATCCCGCTGCAGCAGCTGCTCGACACCCCCAGGCAGCTCATCTGGGGCGACGCCTCGGTCTCGCGGCCGCTGGTCGACAGCGAGACGCTGCAGGCGGACATCAAGACCCACGCCCTCAAGACGCGCGCCGAGGCGCTGTGGGAGGTCGCCAAGCTCTCCGAGGACGAATACAACCACCCCACCCGCGTCATCGGCAGCAAGGGCCACCTCGGCACCCTCGACTACATCTACGCGGAGCTGCTCAAGCTGGGGGACTACTACACCCTCACCAGGCAGGGCTTCCCCGCCGTGGCCGGCAGCGTCTTCGAGTCGCGCCTTGTCATCGGCAACGACGTCCCCGAGAGCGCCACCCCCATGGGGCTGACGCCGGCCACCAAGGACAAGCAGCCCGTGCACGGCGACCTGGTCCTGGTCAAGAACTCCGGCTGCGACGCCGAGGACTACCCTGCCGAGGTCACGGGTAATATCGCCTTCATCAAGCGTGGCGTCTGCGCCTTCGGCACCAAGTCCGACCACGCCGGGAGGGCCGGCGCCGTGGCCGCCGTCGTGTACAACACCGACAAGGAGGAGCTGCACGGCACGCTTGGAACCCCCACGCCCTACCACGTTGCCACCTTTGGCCTCGGCGGCGAAGAGGGCGGCAAGATCGCTAAGAAGCTGGCCGACGGGGAGGACATTGACGCCATCGCGTACATCGACGCCGTCGTCAGCACCATCGTGACAACCAATATCATCGCAAGGACCGTCCGGGGCGACCAGGACCACTGCGTCATGCTGGGCGGCCACTCGGACTCGGTCGCCGAGGGGCCCGGCATCAACGACGACGGCAGCGGCACCATCAGCGTGCTCGAGGTGGCCACCCAGCTCGCCAAGTACGACGTCAACAACTGCGTCCAGTTCGGCTTCTTCGCCGGCGAGGAGGAGGGCCTGCTCGGCTCCGACTACTTCGTGTCCAGCCTGACGGACGAGGAGAAGAGCAAGATCGCGCTCTTCATGGACTACGACATGATGGCCTCGCCCAACTTTGCCTACCAGGTCTACAACGCGACCAACGAGGAGAACCCCGCTGGCTCCGCCGAGATCAAGCAGCTGTACATTGACTGGTACGAGGCGCACGACCTCAACTACACCCTCATCCCCTTCGACGGCCGCAGCGACTACGACGGCTTCATCAGGAATGGCATCCCTGGAGGGGGGGTAGCGTGCGGCGCCGAAGGTGTCAAAACAAAGGAAGAACAAGAAATGTTTGGTGGAAAAGCCGGTGAATGGTTTGATTCATGCTATCACCAGGTATGAAACAGCCCCCCCACCACCACCGTGGTGTCGTGAGCCTAACACAACCACAGCTTTGCGACGACCTCGATAACGTCAATTACACCGCCTGGCAAACGAATACCGAGGTAAGATAATTATTTGGATCAATTGGGTGCGCGTTGCTAACCAGCAATTAGCTGATTGCCCACTCCGTGGCCACCTACGCACTTAGCCTCGACAGCCTCCCCAAGCGCGAGCAGAGCTTCAAGGCGGAGACGTACGACCAAAAGGTCAAGAACCACGGCCACAAGCTGGTCATGTAATTGCATCTGTGTGTAAATTATGTATGCCGTTGAGGTCGCTGTGTTGCGGTAGTGGAGGGGGTTTGGATCATTTTTAGTACCATTGGCCTGTAAAGATACACGTTTGCCTTGCTTTTTCATTTAGCATTACTCTCAAGACTTACTCGTAGTCCCTTTCTGGGCCTTTCTCCTATTTCGAATGGCTATGCAAAATATATCGTGATGCGTCTAGTATCACATATGAGCTTTTTGGAACAAATCGTGTCTTCCCAAGCCTTGACGCCTTTATTAAACTCCTAGGCGTTCTTTCAGGTACATCCATGAGGGCGTTTTTAAAGTACGGCGTATCATAATAGAGCAACAACTTATAGACTTACACTATTTATATTTAGTCGATTCAGAACAGCAGCGCTATGTATGGTATATTATCACGCACTCTATGTGTAGCAAATACATCTGGCAGTTACAGCTATGGCCACTGTAGCTTTGGTTGCTGTAATTGCTCAAGGCCAATTTCCATGTAGGACCATACATGAGACACATGTCCGTATTATAGAGGCATAACAACACTTAGATATTCCAGACTATACCGACCATCGTGCGATGTAACAAGTAGCGTAACCATGTTCCATCTTCACATCGTCGTTGATGGCGGCCTTGCCATAGCCCATGTCATAGTGCGTCATCGCGCAGGCGAAAGGAATTTTGCCCGATTCGGATATAGTAGTAATTTGATATGCTATGCAATATTTGCTGGTACATGATCCGAACGCGGATATCAAGAAAAAAAAAAGGAAAAAAAAGGATATGGGTATTTTCGTTAAACTTGGCATTGACACATTACATCAAAAACAAACCAGCAGAGGCTAAAAGGTGCGGTCAAATGCCCGACACCCGTTTCACCTCGCACCGCCTACCAGGTTGTGGTCTGACCCCGTAATCATGGAAGCATCTTTCTTCTTCCGTCGAGGGCTGAGCCGCTTTACCCGCCCTGCCAGGCCGCGCGGTTGCTTGGATTTGATGACATCCGGCACAAGTGACACGTTGACGACGGTGGGTGCCGCCCTCGGAAAAGCGACAGGAGGGTCGTAGGAGTCGTGTGGATAAAAGGGCCTGCTGTCGTACAGCTCGTACGTGGTGAGCGGCAGGGCGATGAGCCAGGGAATGCGCAGTTCGGCGAGGGTGTGGTGCGAGAAGGTCGACCAGGCACGCGGCTCGGCAGCGGGCCCCATCCCGGAGGGCGAGGTGCTGGGCCGGGACGAGTAGGCGGGCGTCCGAAGATCCTCGGGGGCCATGGATTTGGCGTTGAAGAAGTCGCCCAGGTTGCGCAGCCGGCCCGAGAGGTCCGTGTTGGACAGGAGCAGCCTCGTCATGCGCTGGTCCAGGGCCTTGCGGCACGTGTGCGCCTCAGAATCGGCCGGGCTGGGTACGAGTTGATCAGCACGGGAAGAGGTTTAAAAGAAAGCCGGATTCATCTTCATTTCAAGGTGGAACGCAGGAGGAAGGGTGGGAGCAAGGGGTCTTGGTACACTTCGCCAAGCAAGCCCGGAGGAGGGTCCGCCCCGTGCTTGGCCCCCTCCTCCACTCCACCGTGACGAGTGGACGCGCAAGACGGTGACTGGGGGAGAGGTGGTCGGCTTACCATTTGAGGATGGTGAGGATGAGGGTCAGTGAGATGTTGAGCCAGCGGATCCGCGAGCACAAGGCACGCACTCGCGGGGCCTGCTGATCCACGACGGCGGTCGGCCTACTGGCGGCGTTGGGGGCGGCGGTGTTGGTGATGACATCGGGCAGGGCGTCGGCAGGCGACTCGGCGTCGAGGGTGGCCTGTAGGTCGGAGAAGGCGAGGGCAGTGTCGGTGAGGATGGCGACGAGGTGGTCGACCTGGATCCAGGAGGCGCGCTCGGGGAAGGGCAGGCCGCCGGCCTCGAGCAGGTCGAGCGTCTTCTGCAGCACCTGCATCGACGAGCGGTACTGCTTCATCTCACGCACCGCCAGGCTGACGGTGCCGGAGCGGTCGGCAGGGCGCGTGGGCTGCAGCTGCGCCAGCATATCGACCACGTCGGCGCCCACGGCCAGGCTGCCAGCCACTGCCGAAGCCACGGTGAGCCTCTCCATTGTTGGATTAAAAGCCAGGTAGATGGTCCGGGGAATTAGAAAAAAAAAACAAAAAAAAAAGAGCAATGATCAACTGATGGAAGTAAAACCAAGGAAAGGGGGAAAGAAAGTGTGACTTTTCTCTCCCTCGTCTTTTGTCTCCCTCCAAGTCGTTTGTCTCTTGTCCCCTGCGTCTGGCTGGTTGTGGCGTTCGTCGTGTAGACCAAGTTGGGAGTCGATGTGGACACGAGGATCGGTCGTCTTCCCGCCCACGGAAAGAAGGAAGAGGAAGAGAAAGAAGGAAAGCAAGGGAAAGGAGAGAAATCCGAATTTTTTTCCCTTCCCCCTCCTTAGTTGATGCGCCGTGTCTGTCTTGCGTGATGAGCTTGCCTTGGCATGTATCACAACTGAAAATGGGTTTGCCCAGCCTCAAGGGTCAGATCACCAAGACTTCGGGAAACCGAGGAGGGCCGGACCGAAGGGTTGGGCACGAAAATAGTATCTATTATCCAGAGAAGTTAAGAAGTAGTAGAAACCGGTTGACGAGAAAACCATCGAGACTTATAACACGAAACAGTCAGCCTCCCTGCTCCGGTACCCTCCCCCCGCAGTCCCATACCCGTTGGCCATATATAGAAATCAGGGTGTGGCAGACAAGGGCGAAACAGAGCGCCACTTTAGCAGCAGAGGGAGAGGGGGAGGAGGGAAAAAAAGAGAAAAAAAAAAGAAAAAAAGAGGAAATAGACCCTGGAGACAGGTACTTGGTGCCGAGAAGGTGGGAAACCCCGAGAGAGGGGACGAAATCGGCAGATTACGTGTGTGGTTGGTGGTGTGTCTCCGGATCTTCGGCACGCCCAATGTGTGCCGACTTGCCGCGATGGGCCATTTTCTCTGCCGCTTTTTCCAGGCTGCCTTAGCGTCCGAGCTCTGTGTGTGTGTGTGTATGTGCTGACGACCTATTCACGGGGGCTTGCTGCAGAGAAGCAGATGCCGGGGCGGGAAGCATACGCGGGGAGCCCACCGTTGCAGCAGAAGTCACGGAAAGACGGGGTCGTGCAAGCCTGCCTTCGAGTCCGTTTCGTCACAAGCTGGCCACGAGGATACGCAGAGGACACACCGGCGGTGAAGAATACCGCCTTCCCTGCTAATGGCGACACGCCGGCGATGCTGCATGGGTGGATCGTCAAGCCCGGGTTGCACGCGCCTGTCCAGATCGGATCTGGATCCTTCAGAGGCTGCTAGTCTTACCCATATTACGAATGCACATGTGTTCGATGACTTGTTCCATTGCAGACGTGATCCATCGCCTGCGTCGGCAAGTCACGCCCGTACATCTTCCAAGCGCCCCCCCATTCCTTCTCACGCACATCGTTCGTCTCCACAAGGCCAGCATCGCCCAGGGCAGGGCCCCTTCGTCCATGAGCTGATGTCTGCAATTCCGCATCTCGCGTCAGGAGAAAATAAGAAAAAAAACAAAAAAAAACAAGGAAGAATCATCGTTTCACCCGAACCTGACCTTTGCATCACGTGTATCAGAAGGGGCCCGGTCAGCATACCCGCCGATTTTGCCTGGCTCGCCCTTTTGACGTCTGGACATGACGGCATCTGCATTCCGCCAACTTTGCTCGAACGCCTTTCTACCTTTCTACGGGACATTGACGAGGCGTCAACGGCATTGGCTGCCCGAAGCAAACCTTTCCCATGACGTTGGTGGGGGATATGCATAGGAAAATAGTCCCAAACACCTGGCTCAAAGGGTGGCCCTGTGAAAGGCGGAGCCGTGTCTTCCAAGTTGTCAATTGTCCCGGTTGCAACACGACCATTCGACGGTTCTGATTCACGCCAAGCCAGGCGATTGCTTCTATTCCTCGGCGCACGGTTCAAGAGCTGACATCTATGCAACACGAACCCGCCCCTACCAGCCGAATAACACTGGGGGTATACGCCCAACAAAACCCTCATCCATCCTTCTCAGCCTTGGAAACCACTTCCACCGCAATTCCCGCGTCCGGCTGCTCGGCTTCGCTAGCTTCAGAGGAGCTGGAGCCCGTGCAGCGAGCCCAGATGGCTCGGCGCTAGGTTCCTTGCTGCTGGGGCCTCGCTCCCGTCGAGCCCACTTCTTCCAGATGCACGCCCGGCCCACGTCGGACCCTCTCTGCCTCTGCGTCAGCCGCTTCGCTCGAGCTCTGCATCTCCCGAGGCCGTGATTTGTTCGACGACAGGCGTGCCGCTGCTTGCCTTGTCTATTCGTCCCGTCCACTTATCTGTCCCGCTTCCGTGAGCATCGTGTCCACTCCGTACTCTCCCCGCCCGGCTGATCCCACGGCCTTTTGATTCCCTCCGTCTTCTGCAGTGCTGTCCGGCACAGCAAACGCCGTGCTTGGCTTGCCCCCCCACCATCGTTTCCTTTGACCAGGTAGTTAGTCACCAGACGATTTTCTCAAGAATACAGGTCGGATCGCCAGCCGAGCAGCCAAGTGATCCCAATGCGCGCCAGACACGGATATCACGCCGTCGCCGCGGATGACCACGCTCCACTGCGGGCTTTCAGGGTCTTGCTGCGGCTATCGATGTCCAAATTCGAGCTCAGGAATTGGGCGGCGATGTAATGAATGGCCTACTTAATACAGGTCGTCCAGGCCCTACTTGGTGGATTAGATGAGCGTGTATGGGCCGCGGTGGTGGGCAACGAATTCAAATAGGCTAGCGGCCTTAACGTGTTCGAATGCTTCTGTCTTTTTTTATTTTTTATTTTTTATTTTTTGGCAGCCACATGTGATCCAACTAATCCAGCTGCATATCCGACAGCACGTCACGGAATCGCAAGCTTTGTCCCTCTAGAGCCCTGTATTCGTTTGCTATCGTACACGAGCATACGCGGCACTGATGTGTAGCCCAACAACCGATTCCCAAGTACGCAGATCGTCTGTCCATTCCTGCGCCATCCCATTTGTGCTTTTCGATGCTCCCCAAAGACAAACCAGCAACCAAAGACGTAGCCTAGTCAATGTAAACTCCCGAGAAACTCCTGAAAGCGCTTACAACTCCATTGACGTGCGATGTGCGCTCACGCGCCGGTACTCTGCCGCGCCCGCTTACGCCCGCTCGCCGACGCCGGGTGCGTCTTCTCGATGCGCTCCCTCTTGAGCTTGTCGTCCAGCACCCGCGCTGCAACCCGTTAGCCGAGACCGCGACCCCCTGGCGGGACCTACTGAGAACGTCGTAGCCAAACTGCGGCAGGTCGAGGCACAGCGCCTTGAACTCGGCCTCGGCCTCGGCGCGCAGCGTGTGCGAGCGCGTGGCCCAGAAGCTGGCGACGGGCGCGCGGATGGTGGTGTCGTCGGCGCTCGTGTACGAGTAGACGTAGCGCGCGTATGCGATCTCGCCCTTGACCGTCGAGTTGATGCAGTGGATCTTGGAGCTGGCCAGCGTGCGCAGCGTCCCCACCCCGAACTTCTCCGCCAGCGTGTAGATGCGCGCGTGCTTGAGCAGCTGGTCGCCCGTGTCGTCGACGCTTGGCACGCTCGGGTCCGACTCGAGCGTCCGCTGCCCGGGGAGCTTCTTGGGGAAGTACTCGCCCGTGTACAGGAACTCGAGGAAGCTGCCCACGGCGTCGAGGCTGTCCTCGGCGAGCTCGATCTGGCGGGGCTGTCCCTTCTGTCAGCCCACAAACTATCCAACCACGATCCGAGTAGGAAGGCGCACGCTGCCGTCTTCCACGAAGCTCTTGCACGCTTCCCGGAAGTACGGGCTCTGCATCAACAGCGCCTGATGCGCCGCCAGCACCGTCGGCTCTCCCTTACCCACGAGCAGCGTCACGATAGGGCTCGCGAGGTAGCTGATGAAGTTCGGGCGCGCCTCTTCCAGAACGCCCTCGGCAAAGGGCAGCAGCTCGCTGCCGACGGCGTTGTTCTGCGACTGGCTTATCTCGGCCACCTCCATCTCCACATCCGCCGTCGCGGTGGACCCGTCCTGCATTGTGTCGGCGTCCAATTCCTCGGTCATGGCGTTGGATGCGCAAATGAGCGGCTTCTTGACGAGAAAGCGAATGCAATTGAGATGGGTTTCTCGGAAAATGAGTGACGTTGCGCCGGGAGGGTTGTCGCGACGTGCAGGCCCGCGACGTAAGGCTGATAGAACAGGGGTAGTTGCGTGGCTTGGGCGATGACTAAGTGGTGCACGCCAAACGTCAACCAGCCACGCGACATACTCTCACTTCATCGTGCCCCAAAATCCCGCCAACATCGAGTTGAAGTAGACTTCTTGTGGCTTGCGATTACCAGCATCCTACTATCTTCCCTAAAGCCCACATGGTGTACGGAAATCATACTCTCGACCCCAGTAA
>KL660795.1:0-34684 GCA_000732775.1 Stachybotrys chlorohalonatus IBT 40285
AGGCCTACAGAGAAGGGTTCACGAACAGGAATCCTTTCTACATGAAACATGTTTAAAGTCAATCCATTTCCGAGTGAGCTCAGGCCACGCGCCTAAGATTCTGCAAAGTTGCCTCTCCTTGAGGCCTTGGAAGGAGAAGCAGTCATTTGACATGTAGTCTATTCTAATGATTGACAACACCAGTCACATGGGTTTTGGACGGATAATCGACAGCCAAATCAACAAAAAAATAGTCCCCGTTTACGCGGGCGAGCAAAACATCTCTCCACGCTGCTACAGTCCTAACGACCGAGTTTATCCTTTCCTACTGTCTAGTCGTCATTACTATATTTCTGGCAGTGCTTAACCTTTTTGGCCTAGTATTGTTTTGCTTCGTCGAGGGCACGATGCCACGGAGTCGGGTCCGTTACCAAGTCTATGATGGCTTGAGTTGCTGCCCTTAGAGTACATGATGCAGTATAGAACAGTCTAAAGCACAGTCACCGGCCCATTCATCTAGTGGTTAGGATGCTGGGTTTTGATTCCAGAAACGTCAGTTCGAATCTGGCATGGACCTTGTCCTCTTTTTGCTTGCTGCTTAAGACATTATGTTTATCTCTAACGGTTTTCCAAGTAACCGTACCCGTAGGTGACCCACGCTCGAATGCTCCTTTACCCCTAGGAAAGAGTGCATACTCTAAAGTTAGCTGAAGCTGTCCTTTCAATCCTTCTAGCTTTGTGTGTGTGTTGCGCTGGAAAGTATATCACATATATGCAGCAGCCTTGACCAATAATTATGTTACATGTTACAAGCCCATGTGCTTTCTATAAACAGCCTTTAAATCTGCAGCTGCCCAATACTAGATATCCTACATCCGTTAAGCCTTGACACCCAACAATGAATCCAGCCCTTGCTGCTGGCTTGCGAAAAACCTCTTGGACTCTCCGCACCTTTCGCTGGTACAGGCCGGACAGCGCAGCCCCATTTGAAATGAACAGGCCTGCCCACTTGCCAAATGGTCTTTAGCAATGTCCGCCAAAGCTTGAATGAATACAGGGCTCCCGTTCAGACTGTCGGCTCTCTTGACTGTATCGGGATGACCGCTGTCGCCAATGACCTCCAGGTCGAGCTCGTAAAGGGTCTCAATGTGATCCGAAGTAAACGCAATCGGAATAAGGACGAGGTCCTTCTGGCCCTTCTTGACATAGTTCTCAACGGTATCTGATGTTTGTGGACCCAACCATGCTGAAGGGCCGACCTGCGACTGCCAGCAGAGTCGGTACTGGTTGGAGAACTTCAGACGCTGCATGACTGCATGCACTGTTGCCGCTACCTCGGCAGGGTACGTATCGCCTGAATAGTGTCAATGAGATGGAATATTGGAGAGGGTAAGTTCCCGGTGCCGTACCTCTGTTAACAACCGACATCGGCAAGCTGTGAGCAGAAAACAACAAAACGACATCCTTTCGTCGCTCTTCCGGGTATTCGGCCAGTTTGGCCTCAATGTTTTGGGCAAAAGCTTCGACTAGCCCCGGATGAGTGGGCCATCTGTCAATGACACTCCATGTAATGGAGCCGGCAGGATTCGCCTCATTCGTCTTGCCTTCGAGCCTGTGTCGCCATCTCCATAGATCATTCAAGCTGCTTCCAGTGGTCGAGCACGAATACTGAGGGTACTGCGTAAACGCAACAGCCCTGCCGCCCTTGCCGTTTCCAAAGCCATCCTTGAGGAGAGTTTGGTACATTTCCTCTGTCAGAGGGTTTGCGTACCTGAACGCGGTGTATGGCTTGTGCGGAGCAGTCTGAGGCGAAATCTTGTCGAGGATCTTGCACATCTCGGCGTTCTGATATTCCGACCATTTGCGAATCGGGGAGCCGCCGCCTATCTCGCTATATTGCTTCTGAATTTTTGGAGTACGTCGTGCTGAGAGAATGGGTCCGATGTAGTTTTGCAGCCTGCCCAGCGGTATCAAGTCTCCGTCGGACTGTATGAGAGGTGTCAGCCGCAAGGATTGCATAGAAGCAGAAGTGACCACCAGCAACAACTTACAAACAGACGGCTCAAGAAGTCGCCAACCTCGTCCGTTGTCGAAGGCCCGCCCATGTTCATGAAGACCATGGCAGTCGGGCCCTTACTTCCCGTTTCATCCTGAGTGACTGGATGTGCCGGAGTAGCTAGGGAGCGCTTTTGGTTGGCGAGTGGCGCGAGGACGAGGCGTTGTGAAGAGCCCCGCGACAGGCCCTGGCAAAGCTGGCGCGTCGATAAACGTGATGCCATTGTTGCTGGTCGAGATCGATTTGCGGCTTGCGGTGTGTTGCGAATCGCCCCTATCAGAAAAAGTTATCGATTTTTGAGATTAATGTTGTCCAAGCCGTCATCGAGGTCTCGGCAGTAGCGCCTAGAACCCGATGATGTATCCTCGGAGCCATTGTCCAGATCGGCCGACAAAACTGTTAGTAGCCACTTTCAGTGGGTCACTATGGGGCAAGCCGCTGTCTACTTTTAGCCCACCAGACGTAAACCAATTGGAATGCCGACATTAGCCCAATGTCATGTGACTTCGCGACTGCCTACGCGATCCCCTGCAGTCACGGCGCGTTCGCCTAGAACGACGAGCTGGACCACTTCATCGAAGTCAAGCTCATCCGCTATGTGATACTTCACCATCGGCATCAGCGTTTCATTCTCCCACAATGACCGAAAGCAACCAGGAGTGGCGGCGTGAAGAGGAAGATGAAGGCGACCAGGAGATTGATGAGACTGTATGGCGGACCTCTTATAAATCGACGACATGAAGCTGACTGCGTGCAGAGCTACAAGACACAGAAGGATGCTGTGCTGCTGGCCATTGAGGTCAGCGAATCCATGCTAAAAAAACCCCCAGCTTCAGATTCCAAGAAGGCAGACCGTGACAGTCCGGCCCTGGCAGCTCTGAAATGCGCCCATCACCTAATGGAGCAGCGGATTATATCCAATCCGAAGGACATGATGGGAATCTTGCTTTTCGGTACCGAAAAGTCCAAGTTCCAAGCCGAAAGTAATGGCAGCAGTATGATGGTCTACCCTCATTGCTATCTCTTCATGGATCTCGACGTGCCTGCTGCCGAGGATGTCAAGGCTTTGAAAGCGTTGGTGGAGGATGGCGACGATGAGGACCAAGTGCTCACTCCCTCAAGTGAGAAGGTTGCCATGTCGAATCTCCTGTTCTGCGCAAATCAAGTCTTGACCACCAAGGCTGCCAACTTCGGGAGCAGGCGTCTCTTCATTATTACAGACAATGATGACCCGCATGCGGACGACAAGGCAGCCAGATCTGCAGCAGCTGTACGCGCCAAGGATCTGTACGACCTGGGTATTACCATTGACCTCTTCCCCATCACTCAAGGTGACTCCAAGTTTAGGTTGGAAAAGTTTTACGATGTGAGGAGATCGCTTTGCCCCCAGATTTACCATGACTCACCTTGTTAGGATATCATCTACCATGGCTGGGCCAGTGAGGCCAACATGTCAGAGATTCGCACGTCGAAGTCAGGAGATGGCCTCACCCTACTCAGCTCGCTTACTTCCAACATTAGCTCGAAGCAAGCGCCAAAGCGTGCCCTATTCTCTAACCTGCCCCTTGAAATAGCACCGGGACTGAGAATATCCGTCAAAGGTTACAATATCTTTCACCGACAGACCCCGGCGAGAACTTGCTACATATGGCTAGACGGCGAAAAGCCACTGATTGCGTTTGGAGAGACGACGCGAATCGCCGAAGACAGTGCTAGGACGGTGGAGAAGGAGGAGATTAGGAAGGCATACAAATTCGGCGGCGAATATGTGTACTTCAAGCCAGAAGAGCAGAAGTCGCTTCGAGATTTTGGATCGCCCGTTATACGCATCATCGGGTTCAAACCACGCTCGATGTTGCCAGTCTGGGCAAGCATCAAGAAGTCTACCTTCATCTTCCCTAGCGAAGAGGATTATGTTGGCTCGACCCGGGTCTTTACGGCTCTATGGCAGAAGCTACTCAAGGATGACAAGGTTGGCATCGCCTGGTGTGTGGTACGTGCCAATGCACAGCCCATTATCGCCGCCATCATACCGTCCAAGGAAAAATCCCAGGATGACTCCGGAACACCGTATCTTCCAGCCGGGCTTTGGATCTATCCACTTCCGTTTGTCGATGATCTCAGAGAGACTAAAGCCATGGGTGAGACATCGCAATGCTCGGACAAATTAAAGACTCAAATGAGAACCGTGGTGCAGCAGCTCCAGCTTCCCAAGGCCATGTACAACCCAGCCAAGTACCCCAACCCTTCATTACAGTGGCACTACAGGATTCTCCAGACTCTGGCTCTTGAGGAAGAAGTGCCTGAGCAGGTGGAAGACGCAACGGAGCCGAAGCACAAAGCCATTGCCAAGCGAGCCGGCGGCTATTTGGAGGAGTGGACCAGCACGCTGAAAGAAGAGACGGAGTTGTCAGCTAGTGCGAAGTCGCTGAAGCGAGAGGCTGACGACGATGACGAGGCAAGGCCTGCGAAGAAGAGTAGGACGGCAGACAAACCCAGCGGCCCAGTACTTAGTACCATTCAGCTCAGGGCTGCCATCGATGGCGGCGGCATCGCAAAGATGACGGTGGCCCAGCTCAGAGACGTGCTGGCCGCGAAAGGATTGAGCACGAGCGGCAGAAAGATCGAGTTGCTGGAAAGGATAGAGCAATGGGTGGAGGAAAACTCGTAGCCGCCAGTGTGCACCATGACATGTGTTGATGGGGTTTTGTTTCTAGGCGCACGGAAAGGGGAGGCGTCTGGTTTTGAGGAACGGTTTCTAGGACTTACGCGAGGAAGACCAACGTCACGCTGGATCAAAGGCATTAAAAGGAAAGGTAGTTTCTGCTCTTGTATCAAGGTCATTGCGCTGTCGTGGATGTGGTGCCAGCGGTCACTTTGACTTTGTTCTGGGTTACGGTAACTGACTGCCATGAGCTTGGCTTGCGTGAATACATATTTTTCCCTGGAAGAGAAATCGTGAGAATCAAGACCGTGTTCTTTATGACCTTCAACAGAACCAACCAAGAACTTGTCCTATCATGATTACCTGAATTGATGTTGATGATGATGGGCGCAATAGAGGCTGTCGAAGAAGTACGGGCACCACGACGGCCCCGTCATGGCCATCGTCTCACCCCTCCAGGCATTACTCGACGCACCCCCACGCGACCGGGCTGCTATCCACCACAGCCAGCATCGGCGCCGCTTCCGCCGTCGCCAACACCATCCACGCCTGCGCCGTCTGCGTTCACTCGCCCCGGCGCCTCTCCCGCGGGCCGATCTGGAGGCCCTGGATACCACGCCCGGCTCTTGCGCCTGGTCCAGGCCGTTCCCGAACAGTACCCGGGCGGCAGGATGGCCGACTTCCTAGCGAGCTTCAACTTCGGCGCCGCTGAGCAGGCCACGTCCAACGCGCACACGTGTGCGTCCGTCGACGAGTTGCGGCAGCGCCTGCACGGGGTCATCGAGCCGAGCGTGACGCCTACGCGGGCCGAGCATGTGGCCGTCACATTGGAGCTGCGCGCCTCGGTGCTCTTCAGCCTGCATCTCACCGACGCGGAAAACACGGCCTTCGAGGGCTTGTCGGGCATTGATCCGTCTCTGGGAGGAATTCGATCGGGCAGCATGGCTGTGCCACAGCCGGATGGGCTTTTCCTTCGCACCGTCCACGCAAACGACACTGTGATGAACCAGCCCCAGGATAACCCGGTGCTGCAGAAGTCAGTAGCGAAGCAGATTGTCGATGTCATTGGCGCCACGGACGGGAGCGCCTGGACCGTACGGGAGATGTCGCGCACGTCGCAAGGATGGAACTTTGTCTACGCCTGCAAGGACTCGCAGCAGCTATGGGAACGCCACCATGCCCACGGGACCAAGACGGCAGTGGTTGGCGAGTACAGCCTGAAAGAGCCGGATCCAGTCCTCATGAGTGCGCCTCGAATCTTTCCACGAAAACTTGTCTTTGAACCTCTCTCTAACCATCGCTTGCTGCAGATCGTCCCGCGTTCGACTGTCGAGGCTCGGTAACGATTGCTTTCTCCCCCAGCAGCCGCACCATCTGCATTACCTATGACCATACGCCCATCCACCGGACAGTCGCGCAGCTCGCTGGGCTCTTCGCGCCGCTTCCACGACAGCTCGGTCCCGGCGCTCAGAGACAGCAGCAAAAGACCCCTAGAAAGTCATCCGAGACGAGCAAGGGTGGTTCGTCCAGGAAACGGGACCCCAATGCACCGCCGCGCAAGAGGAAAAAGAAGAATGATGGAGAAGGGAAACAAGCCACCGAGGATGGCAATCCGAGTTCCGCGGACAACGGCAGCAACGGCCACACCCAGCAGAACGGCGCGTACATCAATGGACAAGATGGAAATGGGACCACAGAGACCCTGACAGAGCAGGCAAACGCTGGGCATCCGAGTGCGCTCGGCCTCAACCTCTCTGCCGCGGAGATGGCCCGACGCCGGGATCTCGCCATGAGCCTGTTGATCCACGCAGGCGTGGATCCCAACACTCTGTCGGTCGATCAGTTCAGCATCTTCTCGAACCAATCCCCAGAGTTGCAAAAGGACTCGTTGACCATGCTTGCCAAGTATGGGGCAGAGCGCCTGTGCATCGTGCAACCCAACGCCCAAGACAGCACGTCGTCGGCGACACTAAGCACCACTATGACCACCGCACAGATCTCGCAAGCCAAGACTCCCGCTGTAACCACCACAAAGGAGCTGGGTTTGCCGGGAAGCACACAACAATCTGGACGAAAAGGCAAGACGAAAGGGGACGCTCCTTCAAAGACGAATGACGGCGCGCAGGCCGACGCCGAATTGGCCGCAGGTCAGGGCGCGTCCCAGGCTGCGCCCCGGAACGGAGCCAAGGTCGGCAAGTCTCGGTTCGCGTGCCGCAGATGTAAAGAGAACAGGACCAAGGTAAGCCCTTTACTCGTACCAAAGCTTGGAATTGTGACAGGTTAACTGGCGATAGTGTCCGAGAGAGAGGCCGGCCTGTGCCGAGTGCGAGAGCGCTGGCGCTGCTTGCGAATACCCACCACCCAAGTCGCGAAACCGGAAATCAGCAGCTACCGTGGAGGCTGAAGATGACGAGGATGAGGCGGAGGAAGAGTCTCAAATTCAACCCCCGGAAGAGGTGCAAGAGGAAGAAGACGAGGAAGACGAGGAAGATGAGGAAGACGAGGAAGACGAGGATGAAGAGGATAAAGAGGCAGAGGAAGTCCATGAGCCTCATAATTTCCAGCCTGATCAGATACATGAGCCGCCAAACATCAACGAGACCCCGGACTACATGTCACAAAATCATATGCCATCGTCCAACATGCTCGCAACGACGATGCCCGTGCCCGTGTCCATGCCTGGTTCCCAACCGTCCCATCCATCTTACTTCCACCCAGCTGATGGACTGGCTTTTCCGCGACCAGATCCGTCTCTGATGCAATATCAGGCGCCTCAGCAATCATCAGCGTCCTCCGCAGAGCAGGCCTACAATGCCCCGACTCATGTCGCCCCGAGTCACGTCGAAGCCACATCCAGCATGGAAACGTCGACGCCATCGCCACGCCCTGTCACAGACAATGCGGCTACGCAGGAGGGCGGTCGTAGGGCGTTGGTCAACTCTCCCAAGCAGCGCAAGCAGACTGCCGCGTCTCCTCAGGCCCCAATCCCAGCACAGCCCCTTTCACACAATGTGCCAATGTCATTGCCGACCTACGGGCAAGCGGCGCATTCTTATCAGCCCCTGGAGCAGGCCCGAGCCGGGTCTCGACAGGACCAGCGGAGCCAGACTCAAGCATCACCAGCTGCTCACGCAAGTAACTTCCAGCTACCGGCACCAACGCGGAGCAGCCACCGTGACTCTGCGAGCCGCAGCATAGCCAGCAGCGTTAACAGCGCATCAAGCTATGGCTCGCAGGGTCCGTATGCCGTTCACAACACGGCGACAGATGCCCATTCAATGAGTCAACTACCTTACGACCCTTACACGCAGCAGCAACAACAGCCTCAACCAGGTTCTACGGGCGGTGCCAACCTCCAGCTACACGACTACCATAGAAACCAGTCTGCATCTTTGTCCACGCCATCGCAGCAAACTACTGCCATGGCTTCGGCTCTCACGACTCCACTGGCAGCGCATTCCAGCCAGTGGACGACTTTGCAAAATTCCCGTGATGCGCAAGGACACAGCAACGACATCATGTATAACCACACCAACAACAATAGCAGCAGCAACAACCCCACGAACCCATACAGCCAACGCTCCAGCGGCCATCGCACCGCCATGGCCGCGTCTCTGCCCAACCCGTCCCTGCGCCCGCCCAGTCGCAACGCGCAGAACGACCACGCACGGAACACCGGCCAGCAGGCACAGTCGCCGTACCAGCCCCCGCCGCAGCCCGAGCAGCAAGCCAACAGCCACGGCTCCGCGTGGTACGGCTTCAGCTCGTCGGCGGGCGACCCGTACGCGACGCAGAGCAACGAACGCTCCTACAGCGGCTGGAAGTATCACCAAGATTGGTCTGGCGCGCCCTAGGCAGGCGTGGATGATTTCTTGCATGTCGTGCGCTGAATCCCGTTCACGGCGCTTTGCTTTGAGGGGTGTTCATTGGTATGAGATATGGCGATTTGCTTGTACGGCGTAAGGAGCTTCGGGATGTGTGTTATTACGCAAATCAAGGAGAGAAGAACTGACGTTATGATATCCTCTGCGTACAAAACTGTCAATTTCTTGCCAATCAGGACTGTACATTGTTAATAATGAACATACCAAAGCACCCATGGGTCTCATGATGCCCTGTGACCATTTGTCAATGTCCCTTCTTCCTGAACATGACTTGTGTCCGCTTATAATACTGAAGGCGCGGTGCCTATCATGTCCATTATCGTGGCTGCTACAACACGAAATATAATCCTGAGGAAATCTTCCCGACAGAGAAATTGAAGCTTGGAGCAAGCCGAGCCTGCTGCTCCCTTTTTGACACAGGGCCGCCGCGGCCAAGGCTGTTCATGAGGTCGACCTCCAGCATTGGGGCATGTGGAAGTTAGGCTTCTCTAGGCGCTGCAGGTTGCGGTTTGTGAGGAGCCGTATGATTTGGCCGAAAGGGGGTTTTGGGGGGGATGATGATGTCTGTGAAGGCCTTTGTAAAGGGGCCAGCCTGTAGAAGCAGGTCATTCAGATTCATCCCACAATCGAGAAACATTCCATCGTGCTCCCTAATATCTCGAACAGCCTGCTTCCCATACAAGACAGAGTGCCCGACCCATCCACCAAACGGCCACACCAGATCCCGTACACACAGCCTCACATCTTCCCTCGCCCTTCCCTCCAACCGCACCCATCTCCAGCACTGAGATCTCACGACAAGTTCGCTCCCGACGGACGATCGACCTTTCAACCAGGCCAGTGCATGGCGTGTCTCCGCGTTCTTCGCCCAAAAGAGCGAAAGATCCGTGCCGACGCCTCGATTCAACGGTCCATCTCAAGGACGGCAGAGCATGAGCAGCAGCGACTCGGGGTGAAAGCGAAGCAGCTCCGCGAGAGCCGCCCCTGACAGCTTGGCTCTGTTAGGGGATCACGGAGCGAGCGACGACCGGGACGGCAGGGCTTACCGAGCGGCAGCGAGCCCAAGACACAGGTAGAGTGACCAAAGATATACGTAGAAAAGATCTGCGTTGGATCGGTGGCTTGAAATGTGTGAAATCTAGCCGGATGGATGCCGGACATGGGAGTCGACCCCCGGCCTAGCTGCCATCACATGATAATGATTCCAGCTTATGCATCAGAGTACATCGGGTTGATCACCGTTGCCCATTTGGATTTCGGGTACAGATGGACATCTTTCGGCTGTCTCATCTCGTCTAACATCCATGATCTATCTAGGACAACCTCGCCCTCGACCTCAACTGTTCCTCCATGTCCAACGAACCAGGCACTTCCTCTTAGTTTCCTGGTCCGATTCCCAACTCCTCTCTAGGACCATTCCTCTCAGACCAAGCCAGACGGGGGGGAAAAAAAAAATGAGCCAGACTATGTGGATGCCTATTCTGCTTTGTAGGATCATGATTCTCCGCATCTTCTGCCTAGTAAGGCCGACTTGACCTTTGAGCGCCGTCCGATCTGACCTTCCCAGTCGACGAATCTTCCGTAATGTCCCTGATGGCTGGAAAACGTGCTTGTTGGTTGTCTGACGACGTAGATGAAAGGCCCGAGCAGGCGTGATATTATAAGACCCCGAGATGAACATTCTGGCAAGGGCCCGCAAAACCTCAGCGCAACAGTAGTCTTGGCTGACCTGATCCGTTTGGTACTGCCATGCTGCTACCCGTCCCGTGACTTGGCTCAGTTGGTCCGGCTTGCGACGGCTGAGCCAAGTCACGGCCACCTATTGCAAGTTGCTATTCCTTCAACTCCTTGGCCAGTGATTAATTGAGTTCCCTTCGGGAGCATACAACCGCGAGGACCAACTTCCTCGTGTGCAGGTGCCCACAATGCATGTGTGAGACAATGTGATGTGACTCTATAGACACCCTTTGCTACACTGCCTCGAAGGTAACTCGTCGAGAAGCCGCTGTTCCAGCAGAGAAGGGTCAATTCATATCTTACATCGAACTATCCTCGACAGCCGCGCCGTTTTTATTCTTGGCTGACTCGACCTCGGTCGCCAACGGCCTGTGTAAGCGCGTCTGCCGCAACACATCTTGGACGACCTCGTCGTGGCCGCCTTTGCTAAGCTCGTCCACCACCGACCATATCCGGCCGTCCTCGTGGGCTACGGCACTCAGCATCAGCGGCTTGAGCCACGGAATTGGCTGGCCCGACGCTGTCCCAAGCACCTTGGTCGCCTGACGCGCGAACCTAAAGGCCAAATCCAGGTTCTCCTGCTGTCTACAAGCGCCCATCAGGAGCTCGTACGTCTGCTGTGTCCTCCTGGAATCTTCCTGCTCCGGCACAAGCGCCACATAATCTTCCATCAAGCGCTGTGTCAGCTCCGGTGTCTCGCTGTAGATGATGAGGTCCTGCAATATAGACGAGTTGGGCAGCTCGTCGCATAGTACCGATAGCCGCTCGTAGAGGTCCATGGCTTCTTCACTCCCGCGTGACTGCGCAACGACCTCTATCAGAGCCCCAACAACCGCCAGGGGGACTGGCTGGTCCCGATACATCTGCTCCAGCGCCATCTTCGCTTCAGCGACGCGACGCGGCTGGTCCTTTAGCATCTGATGGATCATCCTCGTGTTCCTCCGTGAAACGCGAATGCTGTTTTGCGACATAATGGTAAATATGCGCAGAGCTCCTGCCACGTCTCCGCTCCGGCAAAAGGCCTCGGCTACCGCTTCGTAATGATGGGCCTGCAGCCTCGTTCGCTCGGAAATCATCTGCAGACATTCTGTCGCGAGATCAGTGTCTCCGTAACGTGCCGCCGTCCCCAGAACATTCTCAACGATGCCGTCGGCTGGGCGCACGAACAGGTTCCGCACAATGCAATTCCATCCCATCACTGTCCCGATGTAGTGAAATTTGTGACTCGACACGTCCAGAACAAAGTACAGCAGGCTCTTACTCGCATCGTCCGAGTCCTCAATGCGTCTGCGCTGGTGTAGGAGTGCAAGCATTTCGTCTAGAAACCCCAGCTGACCAAACACCAAAATGAAAACATCGTAGACCCAAACGTCGATCTGGGCCCCTTCGTCGGCCATCTGTGCTAGTCTCGTATACGCCAGCTCATACTGCCCGTCCCGTAGCAGCCCAAGTATGATACTCTGCTTCGATTGGATATCGTGCGAATACCAAAACTCTTGCATTGTCTCCAGTATCTCCTGTCGCAGCACATAGTCCGGATGAACCATCAGAGCAGCGAGTATGCTTTTGCACATGCTCTCAGACAGTTTGATCGAATTTGTTTCCATGTCTTTGAGCAACCTGCGGATGCCGAAGACAGAACCTCGGGGGTCGACCATGGCGTCCAGCATGCACTCGTAGACGAAGGGCCTGAGTGGTTGCCGTCCGCTGCCCACGAGATGGGTCACCAGTTGTATGATTCGCTCGTGGCGGTCAACATGATGCAGTGGCGTATTCGGACTTCGCAGCGCATAGAGAGCAGTAACAATCTCGTCGACGGACGAGGCCGCAAGGACCCCTTTGCTCGGATGCTCGGGGGCAAGCAGCGGGTTGAGCTTGGCCACCCGGGCGTCGCGTGGGGCATGCTGTGGTGCACTCGCGAGGTCGGCGAAGGGGGCGGTTGTAGGAGCGGAAGCAGTTCCTTGTAATCGCTTCTGCGATATTATAGAAACATTGCGCCGCGCTGGGCGTACCAGACGCTGTAGTCGGGTATGCGTATGTAGGGTCTCAGGCAGGGCCTGCCTATCGAGTGCTGGACATAAGCAGCGCCAAAGCCCATCGTAGACAATCCGATTGGGCCGCATGACAACCAGAATCGTGCTCCCACCAACTCTGAACGAAGCGTTGAGGTCGAGGTCAAGGTAGGAACTGGGATTTGAGATGCAGCTTCACGTTAGCGGATATGCGCGGAAGCCTTCCGTGCCCGTCCACTAAACCGGGGCGATGCATCTGGCGGGGCTTGCCTTGGCCCTCACCTTGGGCTCACCGAGCAATCAAGCTATCTCAAACGCCTGACCCATTTCACAACCTTGCAATATTCTCGACGACAGCTGCCCAGCACTAGCATTGTAGTCTCTGTATCAGAATTACACATCATGGTCAGTTATCTCCCTTGCTATTTGATCCTACTCGGCCGCGCAAGAACAGCTCGCGTACCGCGCTCCCAGGCGCAGACACGAAACAACGACGTACCAGCTAACCACCCACCCAGCTTCCTCTAGGCCTACTCAACGCCGCCCAGGGCCACCCCATGCTGGTCGAGCTTAAGAGCGGCGAGACTCTCAACGGCCACCTCGTCATGTGCGACACCTGGATGAACCTCACCCTGAAGGAGGTGGTGCAGACCAACGCGGTAAATGGCGACTGACATCATGACGCACCCAGCGCCCGAAGCTGACCCCCAGCGCAGGAAGCCGACAAGTTCGTACGGATACCAGAAGTCTACGTCAAGGGAAACAATGTGGGACTATATTCCTGCCATGCAGCTTTGGATTCTCGATCGCTGACCGTTCTTGATCTAGATCAAGTACCTCCGAGTACCGGAAGAGATCATCGACCTGGTCAGCGAAACACAAAAGGGCCAGCAGAGCAGCTTCAGAGGAGGTCGTGGCGGCCAGTCCAGGGGCGACCACGGTGGCCGCGGCGGAGGTGATCGAGGAAGGGGCCGTGGCGGAGGCCGTGGACGTGGTAGGGGGCGCGGCCAATAAATGCATAATGACCGTGTACGGATTGACTACCCTGTTTTACGAACCGTCCAAATCGTATCGATTGGCGGAGGATAGAGGGATTTTCTGGTTTCTGATACCCCAACAGATGAACTGGCAGAGGACAAAGGCGTCCAGAGGTCTTGCAGACTGGATCCCAGCTGCATCAAAAGCGGAGGCAAAGAGCAACATCAGCTGTAATGACACGTCGGAGCAATCGTCTGGCCCTTGGCACTTGTATTCATCTTCAAGCCGCTCTCCACATGCAGACGCTTTGTCTTCGCGTTCCAGTATAGTGCTGCCGTCATCGCCATATTATATGGTGTTACGGAAACTTGTGCAACATAAGCGCTCATTATGCATGTGGATACTACTATTCTCAGAACGAATGCCTCATCAAGCTTGATTCTGAAGACTCTAAATTCTCTTCACTGTCTAAAGTATTACTTAAATGGCCCCTTTCCACCGGTACCACTCGACAGGAAGTACGCCGGCTCCTCCTCCAGATACATGCGGTACAGATGACACATAAATAAGCAATGTAACGCCCCCCAGCAGGTATAATCATGACAGTCTATCACCTCCCACGCAACCCTCCTGTGCTTCATTAGAAGCTCGCAACGGCCACGGCGATGGCCTGGGTGTCCGAGTGTGAGATGGACACCGTGATATCCTTGACACCAGCTTTTCTAGCGGCAGCAGCAGCCTCGCCATGGAGCTAGACGCATACGTTAGCATTGTCATCATTCATTATGATTATGCCGAGATGTACTAACCGAAACGACAGGTGCGCCGCTTTCACCCTTCAGGATCTCAATGTCCTTCAATGGAGCACCCGCTCCTTTGCTGGCGACACCGAGTGACTTGAAGACAGCCTCCTTAGCGCTCCACCTTCCAGCGAATGAGCTCTGGGGGGACGGTGCCTTTTGGCAGTAGTCAATTTCGTTGGCGGTAAAGTTACGCTCAACAAAGGTCTCGTTGTCGATGTTAATTGCCGAAATATCCTCGACGTCAACACCGACCTGGCTGTTCTGGTTTGTCACCTTCTTAGCCAAGGCCTCCATCATCTGCTGCGTTTCCGCCGCTCTTGATGAAGAGACGGTTTTCTCGGACTGCTTCATAAAGTTGGCGGCATACTTAAGTTCCGCCGACTTCTTGTCCTCGGACACTCTGGCATCAGGGTTCAGCAGCACCTTAGACAGCTGCTCGTCACTGTATGGGCTGCTGGGCTTGGCAACAAACAGCTTGTTGTTGATCAGGCCGTTATGGAAGTATCTGTAGGCCTTCTTTTGACGGTCCTCAACCTTCGCGCAGTACTCAGCGTAGACATTCTCGTCGAGTGTGGCGAAAAGGTACTTGGGATGGACACCAATGGCCTGGGCACCCTTCTGGCCGAAACCGAAAGATGTCACGGAGAAAGCCTTGACACCATCAGTCTGGATGCTGCGGCTGGGGTACACGATCAGATCGAATTGCTCCATAATGGGGTCGACGTTGTCGGCGTTGCGGTTGCCAGGAACAAGTCCAGAGTTCAAAACCTGGAGACAGCCGTTCATCATCCCTTTCGAATGGTCAGTACGGGAGCTCTAGCTGATAAGATAAAAATGCAGGGAAAGATAAAGAGACTTACATGCACCAGCGGCACCCTTGGGGTGACCAGTGAGGTACTTCTGGAAGATACCCAGCACCGCGTTACCCTTCTTACGGCCAAGATGACGGAGCTGTTGGCAGATGACAGAAGATTCGTTCTTGTCATTGGCTTTGGTCGATGTACCGTGGAAAGAAGCGACGTCCAGATCATCAATGGTAAGACCCCAGGTGGCCAGAGCACCGCGAAGGGGAGCGATGGATGGGTCGCACTTCCAGAAGTTGTTGCCCATGCTTCGGAGAAGTTCCTTTTCTTGTCTAGCGGCCTCCTTCTCAATGTGCGCGATGCGATCCTGAGCGTACTCCTTCTCGTTGAATGAAGCACCCTGGGACTTCATAGCCTCGACTTCATCGTGCACGAACTCGAGCTCAGATTCCTGCCACTGCTTGATCTGCTTCTTGCGTCGCTCAATTTGGCGACGGCGGTAGCTAATGTCGAGCAGAGGGGAAGGAAATTTGCCGGGGTGCTCGCGAGCAGTGGTAAGAACACCTTGGCCCGGTGCAGGAACCGAGCGGCCAATCTTGTCGGACGCAGTGGTGGTGAGTGCTAGAATACCATGGATCGGAACACCCATGTCCAAAGCAAGCTTGGCAGTCATGATGATCTGGATACCACAACCTTGAGCTTCCATGAAACCATTTCTGGTTGTCGTGGTGGGACGCGACATCTCCTTGGGCGTACGGCCGTGAGCAAACTCGTCGACAGTGTTGCTGGTGGCCTTCATGTTGGCAAACTCATATGAGCCTTCCTCGCCGAAATCATCAAAGCCACCGACCAGACAAACGCGTGCCTTGCCCTCCATGATGGTCTCATAACCAATGTCGATAGACTCCACAGCCGTGGCGCAGGCGCCGACGGGGGTCTTGATTGGTCCAGACGAAGAAAGCAGCAGCATGTTGACCCAAGCAGCCATGGTGTTGATGAAGGATTCCTGGAGAATATCGTTCTGGAGAGGCTTGTCGAGGAAACGAGCCTTGTGCATGCCGCGCAGAGCAGTAGCACCACCCATACCGGATCCGACACAATTGCCGACCTCGGAAACATGGACGTACTTGTAGAACTCGTAAGGGTCGGTGATACCTGACGAGAGAAGGGCCTCTGCAGTAGAGACCAGCAGGAACAATGTGACGGGATCAACCTGGGAGATGATGTCGTCCGGCACACCGTAGCGCTTGGCATCCCAGCCAGTGGGAATCTGGCCAGCAACGAGACGATCGAAGCGCAGAGCCTTAGGGATCCAGAGGGAAGCACCCTTTTTCATGCGGACGATGTACTCGCCGCTCTCTGGGATCTCAAAGATCTCAACCTTCTCGCCGTGCTCGCGTTTGAACTCCTCAGCTGTCTCCTTGGAAGCCTCGAACGGCTCGAGATCCTCCTCAATCACGACTTCATGAAGCAGCTGCTTCTGGTTGGGGTCATAGCCTTCGAAGAGTTCGGGCTCAATCAGCCTAATTCCGCTGTGGGCCAGAATATGCTCCTCGTATTTCTTCTTGATGTCTTTGTCATCGACTGGATCACCAGACTTGGCGTCAACCCAGCCAGCATAAGGCTTGCCCTTGATTGAGCCGTTGTGGTTCTTGATGAGACCCATGATCCAGGCCATCTCGACGCATCCCTCGAGAGAAAACTCGCCGTAAGCTTCCATCTCCCAGCGAGTACGCGAGTTACCCCACGGGCCGACCTCTGCGAATCCCGTGACAACTACAACGCGCTCGAGGTCAACCATGCCCTTGAGCTTGTCGTTCAAGGGGGCCACCTCACGCTCCCAATCAGGGAGAGTAGGGAAGTCAAACTTGATGTTGGCTCTGGGTTCGATGGTCTTCTTCTTGTACAGCACCTCAGACTGTGCGCCATTGACAACCGTGTTCTCAATGGCACTCTCCTTTGTGACAGCCCTGCGGATCTCGCTGGTCTCCATGATGTCCTTGCGCAACTTAGTCATAGCTTCGTTCAAGTTTGGAATGAACTGAAGTCCTCCGTTGAGATCGGCCATGACGGGTTCGTTCTGTGCAAGGTCAACAATGGTAGGACTCATCAAGCCAAGTAGATTGAACGCCATTTCCCTGATTAACGTTAGCATTGTAAGGCATGCTCGATACATTGGTTACTTACTGCTGGCTGAATGTGCGGACGCCGAACGCCTCGACGCCTTCAGCAACAATGTTGTTGCCACTCATCAGGCCAGTGCCGCGAGTCCAACCAATGACAGCACCGCAGATGGTGAGGTAGTTGGCCCAGTCCTCTGAGTACCAACGGTTGAATAACGTTTCAAGGGCCAGCTTGCCCTCCGAGTACAGGCCATCGCTGCCGAAAGTACCGTGGTTGGGGGAAAGCGGCAGAACAACCTGAGCCGGACGGGTCTCAAAGCCGCGCTCAGACTTCTGGACCTTGACACAACCGAGAAGTCGGATGAGGTTGGTAAGCATGATACGATGTGCCAGCTCAGACCTCGAGTCAATGGCATCGATCTGGCGGCCGTTCTCCGAAATAGCAGCGAAGGGCACAATGAAGTCAAGATCCCAGCCCAGACCATTCTTGGTATCGTAGATGTACTCAATCAGAGCCTCGACGTCCTGCTTGCTACCTTGGTTGAAAGGAACCACAACAATCTGGGAGCCACGAGAACCGTAGCGAGTGTACATAGACTGGTAGTACTCGGTAACTTCCTTGGAGAAACGGCTGGTCGTGACGACGACCTTTGCTCCACCGCTGACGAGGCCTTGCAGAACCTCGGCACCAATGGAACCGGCACCGGCACCAGTCATCAGGACGTACTTGCCCTCGAATGTCACACCAGACCGTGCAGCGTCCTCGAGGCAATTGAGGTAGAGGCTGGTGAGCTTCTTGCTGTAGTCCCAACCGTTCATCGACTTCTTCTTGAGGTGAAGGAAAGGAATGGTTTCCACCTTGCCCTTGGCGGGAACGGTGCTCTTGACGGTTGGCTTCTTGCTCTTGCCGTTTTCCTTGGGGATGATTTGGTTTTCGTTCATGGCCAGCGAGCGCAGGACATCGCCATACAGGCTCTTGATCTCAAGCTGAGATGTCTTGGACAGTTTGTGTTGCTGCTTGATGAGTTTGTAGATGCGCTGAAGATCGTTCTGCACCTTGGTCCGGCTGCCATATTCCGATATCTTGCCGCCCTCGGCCATCTGCTGTACGTAGTGCTCTAGTTTGCGGCAGCTAGCACGAGGAACCTCCTCGTAGTTGAGGTTGCCCCTAGCATCGACAGTAGTGCGCGGGCCGGTGGGGACAGCCACATCCTTGTACACTGGTGACACATTGAGGACGTCCTTGCAGTTGTCCAGAAGTTGTTGGGCGAGTTCCCTCGCGAGCTTGTAGGTCTCGCCACGGTCTGTCGGGCAGTTGTCGATGTGGTACTGCATGAAGTCGAGAAGTTTGGGGTTGGACTTGTTCATGATGCGAATACACTGGCTGACGATTTCGCGATCAACGGCTTGCAGCCTACCGAAGATTACATCATAGTACATGCTCAGCGCGTCCTGGCGCACCCAATTCCAGGATGAATCGTAGGTGCGAGCCTTCAGGGGGCTGAATACGGGCTCAATACCTGAGGCATAGAATTCGCCATGCTCGGCAACCCACAGATCAAGTTGGGCTTGCAGAACCTTCTCAGATTTCTGCGAGTTGATGAAAGATTTGTCTCCAGAGCGGAGGTCCATCTTCAAGTAGCGCGCAAACAGCTCCAACTGCTGCTTGAACAAGGCACGTTGATCCTTGGTAAGAGCATCAATGGCAGCAGGATCCATCATCATGCCGCCAGCAGCGCCACCGGCAGGACCAGATGCCGAGGCACTGGAAAGTGAAATACCGGCGTTGGTGGCATACTTCTGCGAGACGTCGTCAAGGAAGGCTTTCGCGTCTCCCTCGGAACCAAGACGAGTGGCAGGCTCCATGGTCAAAGCTAGGACCAGAGCGCCGTCTTGTCGGCCAGGGCCCAATCCCCATCGGGTCTCCAGGTACTTGCGGGCTGCCGTGATATTGAAACCACCAGGGAATTTGGAGGAAGCAAGTCTAGCAACAAGGGACTGTGTTTGTTTACCAAGGGCGCCATTGAAGGTGGCCTGCATGGCAGCACTCAGTTCATCCAACACAACATCCTCTGCCTTGTCAGGGGCAGCGCCAAACTCCTTGTTGAGATCACCCAAGATCTCGTTTTGAAGTGTTGATTTTCCACCAACAAGATCTTTGATGGCCTTGCTGAGGGGAATTTCGAGATAGGGCTTCTTCAGCTTCTGAGCGATCAAAGCGCGGACGATTTCGACGGCTTGAATAGGCTGGTCGGGAACCTGGGCGGCAGGCCCAGCACTGGGGGGAGGGGGTGCTGCCGCAGCGGCGGGAGCAGCAGCAGTGGCAGGCGATGATGCTGAGGCTTCTGATGAAGCGGCGGGAGCGGGTGCCGGCTCATCTTCAACGGGATCGACGTCGTAGTAAATCTCCTTGGCATCCTTGTTGTAGCAGAGAATCTGTCGCTGAACTGACTTGGCGGCGTCGTATGCTTCGTATTTAGAGGCAAGTGTGCGCTTGGCCATGACGCCTAGGGTATCTGCAGGGCCAATTTCCACGACTCGCTCGGCCGTTCGTTCCGCGAGGAACACATCCTGTGTCTCAATCCATCGCACCGGCGAGGCAAACTGATAGGCGAGGAGCTCAATGAGCAGGGTATGGGAGAGCTCCTGCTCGACCTCGGGACGCATGATGGCGGGTGTGGTCGGATCTTTCAGGGAATGAAGGATGCAACAGCAGCAACCTGCAGCCAATGGCACTGTACAGGGGCAGACAGGATAATTGCGTTTCGAGATATCACGCTCGAAGTTACCACGCTCGTTTGAATTGGAGAACCGTCGCGGGTGACGGAACAGGTGGCGTGGGAAAGGAAGGACGGAGACAGGATAAAATGACTGGCAGAGAGGTGATGTTGGAAGAAAGGCGAAGGATGATCAGTGAATTAAGATAATATATTGAAGTAATCACGACTACCTCTCTCTCTGCCTGCGAAGTGCAAAGTCGTGCAGGAGCAGAGCAAGGCAATGGGCGGGGGAAGGGAAGGGAAAGGAAGAAGGATAGGAGGTGAACAATTTTCGATGCGAGGCAGCGCAGACTGATGAGAGGCACAAAATGCTGGAAAGTGACGGAAAGCTTGGACTACCGATCAAATGTTGAACCACAGGAGCCCCACCCGTGCATGCTTTTGGGCTGCAGGCGGGCCACACCCTTCAACATCCAAGGGTTGGCATCGAGGTGGGAGGCTTGACTTGTTGTGTAGGGGACCTGGATGCGACACTACGGTAGCCATGCTGGGCCAGGTACCTGTACCTTTAGGAATGGGGGGGTCACTTTCCCAGCGGGTTGACCCTGAAGCCGCCCGCCGCCCCATCCATTGCCTTTCCCCATGCATACGGCCAGTAGCCGGCTCCTCAACCATATGCCCCCGCTAAGCCTGAAGGGGCTTGGTGTCAAAGGGCATGGTCATTGTGGAGGATGGGAAGGATCAACGGAAAGGGGACGCGAGTCTCAACCACCTCCCTCGAGTTATCAGTGTTGGGCCGGATGCAGTGCCGTCCCGACACCATCGGCCGCTCTCAACAGCTATCCTCAGCGTCTCACCTACCAATGACTAGGTCCCTTGACCTCGGCCGAATGCCATAGAATATGCACGATTGCGATGTTATCTTCCTCCTAGCTAGATTGCGTCAGGCGTTGTGCTAACTTTGAGGCGTCACACTCCCGTGGTGAAGACGAGGATTTGGGGGGGGGGCTTGGGGGCGCTCGATGGGTAAGATGGGGCTGCTGATTACCGTCAAGGTCGTCAACAGTGCCGTCCGTCGATGGGAGGGATGTTGTTCCCGGCCCAGAACGACAATGACTAAACCCTTTCGCCCTGCTTATCAGCAGCCCCCTCTGTCGACGGTTTGAACCCGTTGTATCGACCATCTTTGTCAAGCGCTTTTGACTTTGATGGCCCGCTTTTGCATCTGGTTATTGGATTGGAACTGTGCCTTGTCTCCTTGCCCACCTTATCTCGCCTCCCCCCTTTGTGGCGTTGCGATATTGATGCAAGCCCATCGATTGGCGTCTTTCCAGCTTGCGTTCGCACTACCGTAACCCCTGGTTCGCTGCAAACTCTTCTTCGATCATCAGGGAGCCCTTACTTTCTCGCCTGATGTCAAGTTTTGTAGTGCATCCTCGCCACGGGTCTCAACCACCCTTGCTGTCCCCATCAGCCCACCATGCTCCACTTTGGGGCCCGGGAATCAACACGATTGATGCAATTTCGCAGGGCAGATTACGCTCGTAGAGCTACTTCGACACGTTGCTAAAGAACCCTTAACGAAAGTACCCCTCAATGGGCCGTCTCAGGATATCTCCGGTCACCTTTCCAAGCACACGTTGCCGGGGCACCATTCGAGACTGTCGTTCCGAATTTGATGGGCCGCTCGGGATAGCATCATCTCGCTTGTTCCCTTCAAGCACGTCATGTGAATATCAACACATCACCAAAGTGCCTTGCCGTGCTGTCTGCTTGACTGCCTCAGAGCCGAGCTTGAGCGTCTCAGCAAGGGGGTGCAGCCTTAGGACTTTTGGTTCCCGTTCTAGCTCTCCCAAATATATAAATGATCGCCAGCCAACGGCTCTGCAGCTTGGCGCAACCCCATCTGTGATCAGTCACAATATCAGTGATCCATACCGGCACGATCCTGTGATACGGATGGAACGTCGGCGTGGGGGCTTGCATGCCAGTCTTAGGGACCGTCTTTCTAGGTTCTATCGAAAGTCGGATTCATGTCTTACCATACTTCATATCCCGAAGTGTCATAGATGCAGGTTTGGACATTGACACGGACACGAATCCAGCGATAAGATAGCACAGGGCTAGGTTAGGATGACGCCGCAAACAGACTAATGGCGTGCTATACTTGGCACCAGGAGAAGAGGAAGTGAAAGATCGTACGATAGATAGAACAGCGCATGTGTAAAACAGGACGTTCCTGGGATGGCATTCTACACATGGTGGTGCAAGCGATCCGATGCCATAACAGCAGTTGGCGAGGCTCCTGGTGACAAATCTACAACGATCTTTTTCTATTTTTTACTTTTAAGTAAAAAAAGAGCAGCGATTTTAAGCGTATCAAAGGAGGGAGGCAAGGGGAAATCTAACAGCACAGGGATTGACCGTCTTCTTCTCCCTGTGTTCGTTGAGTTTCGATATGGTGTTGAAGATGCGGATGACCACGGTACGTGAACCCGTCCCTTCTCCCGGTACAAGGAGATTGAGTGTGCCTCAGACTGTTGGATGTACCAGTACCTATTTGGACCCCTGGTTGCACCCAGCAAACGAGTGCCTGCACAGGGGTGAGGGTGGCGGGGCCACACAGGCCCAAAGGCAGCCATGTCAATTGGCTTCTGGCCCCAATGCATCCATCTTGTCTTGGTCCCCCAACAGAACTAGACTGAACTTTTTTTTCATCCAGGGCCGAAAGCCGCATCCCGTAGTTGCAAGCCATCCGTCCATCAAATCAACACACGGACAGCCGGCGACAGCGAGACCACACGCCCATCCCTTCCCTTCCACTCGCTAGCCGTTCAATGCCACTTGGTTCTCTTCCATATTCCTCCTGACTTATACTCTGAGGGACTCCCAATCTCATCAGCTCCTCCTACCTTCCCACATCCTTCCACCCCGCCGCCCTCCATCCCTTCACCATCCCTTTCTTTCCCCTTATACCCATTATTCTCTTTAATTCATCGTTGGGGATTGCTTCACTTGGCAGCTGTCTTTTGAAGCTGCTCCTTGGTCGAGTCTACATAGAGACCGCTAGCTTTGCTCAGAGACGTATACCTCTTGAGCTTGCCTACGCCTACCGCTCGGCGAGGATCGTTCTAGTTGAATACTGAGGGTACGTTTGTCCCATCAGGTGTGTCTGCTGAAGGCGAAACCAGTAGATCCGAATTAACTGTGTCTTGCAGCTAGATTTGATCCGCTCACACTCTGCTGTTCCGCAGCATCGCCATCATGTACGGCTCTGGAACTGGCCCCCAGACGGGCATCTCTACCCCAAGATCCAGCTCGTCTCTCCGACCACTGTCCCTCTCCCACGGTTCCCTCGAAACCTCGTTCCTCATCCCCACCAACCTCCATTTCCACGCCGCTCAATTGAAAGAACGATTCTTGGCTACCCTACCAGCAGCCACAGACGAGCTCGCCCAGGATGACGAGCCTTCATCCGTGCCTGAGCTGGTTGCGAGATACTTGGGCTTTGTAGCCAAAGAGGTGGAAGGTGGCGAGGATGATGCCCAGGGCTCATACGAGGAGTTGCTTAAGCTCGTCCTGAACGAGTTCGAGCGCGCCTTTCTGCGTGGCAACGAGACACACGCTTTGGCTGCTTCGCTTCCAGGCATTGAGGCTAAGAAGCTCGAGGTTATCAAGAGCTACTATCTAGCTCGCTCTGTAGCCAACCGCCCCATCAAGCCCCACGAGTCGGCATTGTTCCGCGCCGCAGATGAGGGCGATGCCGATATCTACACCATCTTCGGCGGTCAAGGAAACATTGAGGAGTATTTCGAGGAGCTCAGGCAAATCTTCCAGACCTACAACTCCTTTGTGGGCGAGTTGATCACTACCTCTGCCGAGCTGCTCCAGACATTGTCTAACCACCCGGCTGCGGGCAAGATGTTCCCCAAGGGCTTGGACATTTTGGATTGGCTGCAGCACCCAGAGTCGACTCCTGATGTCGACTATCTGATTTCGGCTCCTGTCAGCTTTCCGCTGATTGGGCTCGTGCAAATGGCTCACTACGAGGTTACCTGCAAGGTTCTCGGAGTTCACCCAGGCCTCCTGCGTGAAAGATTCAGTGGTACTTCAGGCCATTCTCAGGGTATCGTCATGGCTGCAGCCACCGCTGCCGCCGACTCCTGGGACTCTTGGCGAGAAATCGTTGTGTCCTCACTTTCCATCCTCTTCTGGATTGGTACCAGGAGCCAGCAGGCCTTCCCAATTACCTCCATGACACCCACTATGCTCCACGAGTCCATGGAGCATGGTGAAGGCACCCCCACCCCCATGCTTAGCATCCGCGACCTCTCGCAGGCCGAGGTCCAGAAGCACATCGACGCCACAAATCAATACCTTCCCCCCGACCGTCATATCAGCATCTCCCTCATCAACAGCCCTCGCAACCTGGTTGTGACTGGTCCTCCTTCCTCTCTCTATGGTCTCAACTCGCAACTGCGCAGAGTCAAGGCACCCACTGGCCTGGACCAGACGCGCATTCCTCACACCCAGCGCAAGGTTCGCTTCGTGAACCGATTTCTTCCCATTACTGCTCCATTCCACAGCAAGTACTTAGAAAACGCCACCGACATGATTGATGACGATCTCAAGAACGTGAAGATCGATTCGAGCGCCTTGTCGATTCCTGTATTTGATACCAACACGGGCAAGGACCTTCGCTCTGAGGTCAAGGGCAACATTGTGCCCCACCTTGTTCGTCTCATCACCCGGGATCCGGTCAACTGGGAGAAGGCCACCGTCTTCCCCGATGCTACCCACATCATTGATTTCGGTCCTGGAGGCATCTCCGGCTTGGGTATCTTGACAAGCCGCAACAAGGAAGGCACTGGCGTGCGTATCCTGCTGGGAGGAGTTGTTGATGGCACTCTTTCGGAGGTCGGCTACAAGGCTGAGCTCTTCGATAGAGACGAGGAGAAGGCAGTCAAATATGCCATCGACTGGGTCAAGGAGTTTGGTCCTCGTTTGATCAAGTCCTCCAAGGGCCGCACCTACGTTGACACCAAGATGAGCCGCCTTCTCGGTCTGCCCCCTCTCCTAGTTGCCGGTATGACACCCGCCACCGTGCCTTGGGATTTCGTTTCTGCGACGATGAATGCCGGGTATTCCATTGAACTTGGTGGTGGTGGCTACTTCAATGCCAAGCGCATGACGGAGGCTCTTGCTAAGATTGAGAAGTCGATTCCGGCCGGCCGTGGCATCAACGTCAATCTTATCTACGTCAACCCCCGGGCTATGGGCTGGCAAATTCCCCTGATTGGCCGACTTCGCGCAGAAGGTGTACCTATCGAGGGTCTGACGATTGGCGCCGGTGTCCCGAGTCTGGAGGTTGCACAAGAATACATCGACACCCTCGGGTTGAAGCATATTTCCTTCAAGCCCGGTTCGATTGACGCAATCCAGTCCGTCATCAACATCGCCAAGGCTAACCCGACCTTCCCTACAATCCTTCAGTGGACGGGCGGACGCGGTGGTGGTCACCACGGATATGAAGATTTTCATCAACCAATTCTGCAAATGTATGGTCGCATTCGTCGACAGGAGAACATCATCCTTGTGGCAGGCAGCGGCTTTGGTGGTGCCGACGACACCTATCCCTATCTCTCTGGTCAGTGGTCCAAGAAGTATGGATACCCGCCAATGCCCTTTGACGGCTGCTTGTTTGGTAGCCGCATGATGGTTGCCAAGGAAGCCCATACCAGTAAGAATGCCAAGCAGGCCATCATCGATGCTCCTGGTCTCGAGGATGAGGAGTGGGAGAAGACCTACAAGGGCCCTGCCGGTGGTGTCATCACCGTTTTGTCCGAGATGGGTGAGCCCATCCACAAGCTTGCCACCCGAGGTGTTCGTTTCTGGGCCGAGATGGACCAGAAGATCTTCAGTCTTCCCAAGGAAAAGAGACTCGTGGAGCTTAAGAAGAACAGGGATTACATCATCCAAAAACTCAATGCAGACTTCCAGAAGGTCTGGTTTGGTCGTAACCGTGCCGGCAAGGCCGTGGATATCGAGGACATGACATATGCCGAGATTCTGCGACGTTTGGTTGAGCTTCTCTACGTGAAGCACCAGTCCAGGTGGATTGATGCTTCATATACCAGGCTGGTCGGTGACTTTATCCACAGAATTGAGGAGCGCTTTACCACGACGACTGGAAAGCCTTCTCTGCTTCAGACCTACGCCGACTTAGATGAGCCTTTTGCCACAGTTGAGCGCATCCTTGCGCATTATCCCGAATCTGAGGAGCAAATCATCAATGCCCAGGACGTCCAGTACTTCTTGATCTTGTGCAAGCGCCCCGGTCAGAAGCCTGTTACATTCGTGCCTGCGCTCGACGAGAACTTCGAGTTCTTCTTCAAGAAGGATTCCTTGTGGCAGTCTGAGGACCTAGACGCTGTTATCGAGCAGGATGTCGGTCGTACGTGCATTCTGCAGGGCCCTACTGCAGCCAAGTTCTCCACTGTGATCGACCAGCCCATCAAAGAGATCCTCGATGGCATCCACGAGGGTCACATTGCTATGCTGAAGAAGGATCTCTACCGCAACAACGATGCTAACATCCCTACCATCGAATATCTCGGAGGCAAGCTGATTGAGACCGAGATCCCTCTTGACGTGGAGGGTCTTACTGTCAACTACGACACGCACAAGAACACGTACAGGCTGTCGTCATCTGCCACGGCCACAATGCCCGCAATCGACTCGTGGCTGTCTCTTCTTGCTGGCCCCAACCGCAACTGGAGACACGCTCTTCTGATGACGGATGTCGTTGCGCAGGGTCAGAAGTTTCAGACCAACCCTATGCGCCGAATCTTTGCTCCCGCACGAGGCCTCTTTGTTGAGATTCAGTATCCCAACGATCCCTCCAAGACAACCATTATTGTTAAAGAGCAGCCCAGACACAACCAGTACGTCAACGTGATTGAGGTCAAGCTCACTGGGAAGAACGAGATCCTCGTCAACCTGATCAAGGACACCACGGCACTGGGCAAGCCTGTGAGCCTGCCACTCAAGTTCACGTACCACCCTGAGGCAGGCTATTCGCCTATCCGTGAGGTCATGGAAGGTCGCAACGACCGCATCAAGGAGTTCTACTGGCGTGCATGGTTCGGTGATGATGCCCTTAACCTGGATGCTCGTATCACCAGCAAGTTCGACGGCGGAAGCAACACGATTACTGGCAAGGAAATCAATGACTTTGTCCACGCCGTTGGAAACACTGGCGAAGCTTTCGTCGATGGCCCAGGCAAGACCATGTACGCCCCAATGGACTTTGCTATCGTTGTGGGATGGAAGGCCATCACCAAGCCCATCTTCCCTCGCACCATTGACGGTGACCTGCTCAAGCTCGTTCACTTGTCCAATGGGTTCCGCATGCTGCCTGGCGCCGAGCCTCTCAAGAAGGGTGACGAGGTTTCCACTACTGCCCAGGTGAATGCTGTTATCAACCAGGACTCCGGCAAGATGGTCGAGGTCTGCGGTACCATTGTTCGTGATGGAGAGCCGGTGATGGAAGTAACGTCTCAGTTCCTGTACCGCGGTGCCTACACGGATTATGAGAACACCTTCCAGCGCAAGATCGAGACGCCGATGCAGGTTCACCTTGCCACCGGCAAGGACGTTGCCGTGCTGCGATCCAAGCAGTGGTTCTCCATCGACGAGCTGCCCAGCGAAATCGACCTGCTCGGCCAGACTTTGACCTTCCGCCTGCAGACCCTGGTGCGCTTCAAGAACAAGGACATCTTCAGCAGTGTGGAGACCCGAGGTGAGGTTCTGCTGGAGCTTCCTACCAAGGAGGTTATCCAGGTCGGCAGCGTTGACTACGAGGCCGGTGAGTCCCACGGCAACCCCGTCGTTGACTACCTGGAGCGTGTCGGTTCGCCGCTCGACCAGCCAATCAACTTCGAGAACCCAATTCCTCTCAGCGGCAGGACCCCCCTGCAGCTGCGTGCGCCAGCCTCCAACGAGACGTATGCTCGTGTCTCGGGCGACTACAACCCCATTCATGTTTCCCGCGTCTTCTCCAGCTACGCCAATCTGCCCGGCACGATTACGCATGGCATGTACTCGAGTGCTGCGGTGCGCAGCTTGATCGAGACGTGGGCTGCCGAGAACAACATCGGCCGCGTGCGCAGCTTCCACGCGTCGCTTGTTGGTATGGTGTTGCCCAACGACGATATCCAGGTCAAACTGCAGCACGTGGGCATGGTGGCGGGTCGCAAGATCATCAAGGTCGAGGCCAGCAATGTTGAGACCGAGGAGAAGGTACTGCTGGGTACAGCCGAAGTCGAGCAGCCCGTGACGGCATACGTCTTCACTGGACAGGGATCCCAGGAGCAGGGCATGGGCATGGAGCTCTACGCCAGCAGCCCCGTGGCCAAGGAGGTCTGGGACCGTGCCGACAACTACCTGTTGGACAACTATGGTAGGTTTTGTTTGAAACGGTTGCATGGACGAATTACTAACGTTGGCTAGGCTTCTCCATCACCAACATTGTCAAGAACAACCCCAAGGAGCTGACAATCCACTTTGGTGGCCCACGTGGTAAGGCTATCCGCCAGAACTACATGGCAATGACGTTTGAGACCGTGGCGACGGATGGTACTATCAAGTCGGAGCGCATTTTCAAGGACATTAGCGAGACAACCACGTCGTACACGTACCGCTCGCCTACTGGTCTGCTTTCGGCGACGCAGTTCACCCAGCCCGCTTTGACGTTGATGGAGAAGGCAAGCTTCGAGGATATGAAGTCCAAGGGCTTGGTTCCTCGCGACAGCACCTTTGCGGGTCACTCGCTGGGAGAGTACTCGGCGCTGGCGGCGCTGGCGGATGTCATGCCCATTGAGAGTCTGGTGTCAGTCGTCTTCTACCGTGGTCTGACGATGCAGGTCGCCGTGGAGCGTGATGCCAGCGGCCGGTCCAACTACTCCATGTGTGCCGTCAACCCCAGCCGCATCTCCAAGACATTCAACGAGGAAGCGCTGCAGTTTGTGGTCAACAGTATTGCCGAGGAGACCGGGTGGCTGCTGGAGATTGTCAACTACAACATTGCCAACATGCAGTACGTGTGCGCAGGCGACCTGAGGGCGCTCGACACGCTGGCGGGAGTGACCAACTTCCTCAAGAAGCAGGAGATTGACATTGAGGAGATGAGAAGCAACATCGAGGAGGCCAAGGGGGCACTCAAGGAGATTATCCGCGGATGCGCGGACATGACGGAGAAGAAGCCGAAGCCTTTGGAGCTGGAGCGTGGGTTCGCGACGATCCCTCTGCGCGGCATCGACGTGCCTTTCCACTCGACGTTCCTGCGGTCCGGCGTCAAGCCGTTCCGATCCTTCCTGCTCAAGAAGATCAACAAGACGACGATTGATCCGTCAAAGCTGGTCGGAAAGTACATCCCCAACGTGACGGCCAAGCCGTTTGCGCTGACAAAGGAGTACTTTGAGGACGTGTACAAGCTGACCAACTCGCCCAAGATCGGGGCGGTGCTGGCCAACTGGGACAAGTACACGCAGGACGAGGACGTCAACGGCCAGGCCGGCAGCGAGAGTGGCACCAGCAACGACCACGAGGGGCCCGGCGTGGCTGCATAGAGAAGGAGGAGCATGTGCTGTGATTATTGTACAGGGTAGCTGGATCAAACGTGTCGAACGGGTCATATGTTGATGACACGATGTTGAAAAGGGGTTTTGGGGTCCATTGCGTTTACTGGCAGGTGTATTTTGGGTTTGCATATATAGACATAAAACTGTAATGAAGGGTCTAAGAAGCCACCTTTTTCCGAGGTGTTTGGTGTTGAAGTTGGTGATTTCATGTCGTGCAATGAATGCTTGGTGTAGGGTATCGTGATGGTACCCTGGCCTAAGCGGACCACTCATGGCCTTTGCGAGCGTCGATCTAAAATCTGACGGAAGGCCATGACATGTCTGTGAGATGGTCTGCATGACATACATGGATAGATAAAGAAGTGACCACGGCGCGGAATCTAGACGGGCTGAGGCTGGTGTGGGGGGGGGGGCCATGAGGGCATGTCGAAGTGCAGCCACTGTGAATATGGAAGTAGAAGTAGAAGTGATTCGCTACCGGGCCGCGGCTGGTTCAGACTAACTATCTCTTCGGCCCGCGGCGACCACCGGTCTGGCTGCTCCGGGCTTGGATTACAGGTGGGTCCCGCCGCCATCTACAGTGTCTACCTGCCTAAGTATCTACTCCTGCCCTTGGGGTATTTTCGCTGTGTAGTTTCAGCTTCGTCCCTTTTTGTGCCGCTGCGAGCAAACGTTGCGTACCGGGTTCTTATAAGACGGCACACGTCTTGGTGCAGTTGGAGGATCTCTCTCACTCCTTGTCTCTCTCTCTCTCTCTCTCTGTCTCTTTCTTTCTTTCTCCCAAGCTACTGTTGGGTTCATCTTGTTTTCACATTGACCCCAAGCACCCTTATCCTTTGGTTCTCTCATATTGTATTGCAAGCAAGGCAGCTTTCTTCATTCTGAAGAGCGAGAGAAAGCATGGCAACGCCCAAGCACCAGCTCCTCCTGGGCACCTTCATCCACAGTAAAACGCCCCAGGAACTCGAGTACCGGCATGACACGGCCGTGGCCGTGAGCAGCCAGGGCAAGATCGTGGGCATCCAGCAAGCCGGCGGAAACGTCAACGAGGCACGGGACACGTTGCTCAAGGAGCTTGGCTGGGACCCGAGTGACGTGGACGTCATTGCCTGCAAGGAAGGACAGTTCTTCTTCCCGGGCTTTATCGGTACGCACGTAGCACCGCTGCATCTTGAAGAGCGCCTTGACTAAACTCGGCCGTTGCACAGACACGCACATCCACGCCCCCCAGTACCCCAACGCGGGCATCTTCGGCAAGGCCACCCTGCTGGACTGGCTGGAGAGGTACACGTTCCCGCTCGAGTCCAGCCTCAAGGACCTTGCCAAAGCGCGCAGGGTCTACACAGCCTGTGTCCGCCGCACGCTGGCCCACGGCACCACCACGGCCAGCTACTATGCCACCATCGACGTGTCCGCAACCAACCTGCTGGCCGACATCTGCCTGGGCCTCGGCCAGCGCGCCTTCGTCGGCCGCGTGTGCATGGACAACCCGGACATCTGCCCGGGCTACTATCGCGACGAGTCGGCCCAGCAGTCGCTGCAGGCTACCCGGGAGACGATCGAGCACGTCAGGGCCATCGACCCGGGCTTCGATCTCGTGTCACCCATCCTGACGCCGCGGTTTGCGCCGTCGTGCTCCCGCGAGGCGATGCTTGGCCTGGCGGCCCTCCAGAAGGAGATGGACCTGCCGGTGCAGACGCACATCTCGGAGAACAAGGGCGAGGTCGAGCTCGTCAAGAGCTTGTTCCCCGAAGCCGACTCCTACACCGACGTCTACGACCGCCACGGGCTGCTGACGGACAAAACGGTGCTGGCACACGCCGTCCACCTCAGCGAGGCCGAGGCGGACACGATAGCCGCGCGCGGGTCCAAGGTCTCGCACTGTCCGTGCAGCAACAGCTCGCTGACGAGCGGCGTGGCGCGCGTGCGGTGGCTGTGGGACAAGGGCATCGACGTGGGCCTGGGGACCGACGTCAGCGGCGGGTACAGCGCGTCCATCCTGTCGGCGGCGCGGCAGGCGGCGCTCGTCAGCCGGCACCTGGCCATGGGCGACGACGACCGCAGCAAGCTGACGCCCGAGGAGGCGCTGCACCTGGCTACGCGGGGCGGCGCGCGCTGCCTGGGCCTGCAGCGCCGCGTCGGCGCCTTCGAGGTCGGCATGGACTGGGACGCGCAGCTCGTCGGGCTGGGCGGCGTCGACGAGGAGGGCGGCCAGGACGGCGACGGCAACGTCGACGTCTTTGGCTGGGAGGACTGGGAGGAGAGGGTGGCCAAGTGGGTGTACACGGGGGACGACAGGAACACGAAGAAGGTCTGGGTAAAGGGCCGGCTGGTCCACTCCCGGGCTTGATGTGTCTACGTCTGCCTGTGTATTTTTTTTAATATTTTTTTTTCAATGTCTTGGGGTATCGGAGCTGCGAGGGAGATGTCTCTGGATGATGGTTTTCTTGGGTTTACTTTTAATGTATCAACGGGAGATGGGAACTGGCGTACCACGGAGCGTCAAAGTTAGATGGGCATAGAGCAGGATATAAACCAAAGATGACGAGTCTAAAGATGTGGTTGCTGCCGCCGTGGGTTCTTGTGATGTGCGTGAGGTCTTGGCTGCAAGCCCAAGCGTATGGCTAAGCCATGGCGGTCACGATCCCATCCACTACATATAATGACCTTGGCTTTGTTGGCTAGCTCACGTCTAATCCCTTGATGCCAGTTGGCCGGTGTTATACATGGACTTGCGTGTAGCATATAGAGATGCATACTCAGGCTCTAGGGGCATTCTACTGCCCGAGGACGGTCTGTTCCCGGTCATCGAAGGGCGTGCGTGGGCTGCCTGCAAGCCGCCAGAGCTTTCGTGTCTGGCTCCATGTTTCCCCGCGGCTGCGCAGCGGGAAAGGGGATAGGCATTGCCGTGGCGTCTTCCCAAGGACATGTGCGGAGTAGCCTCATCTCCAATCTCCAGCCTGAGCTAGCCACTGTGCGTCGACAAAGCCTTGATTGTATTCTGACTACTGCTGCTTCAGTTTTCATCCGTTATTGTTCTCCATTCCCATAGTCACAAGCAGCATTGCCTTGGCGGCACTCCATGGTCGACGCCCATGTAGAAAGGTTTTTTAGAGGAACGCTACAAGAAGTCAACATCTCGTTCACGGACGAAACACAGACACAACTGCGTAGAAGAAACACAAGGGCCCATGTTAACTATCCGCTATAACATGGTCAATTCTCCTGCTAGCAAAGAGCGTCCTACGCTCCATCTGTACGTCTCCCCCTACACATAACCACCGTATACGCCCAGTGCTGTTGACTCTGGACCCCTCTCCTCACATCAAAACCCTTTCAACTCCGGACTACACCTAAACCAGGCACGCCTTGGAGGAAACACGTACCCCTCGTGTGCCAACCTTTCTGCTGTCTCACGCGCCCCCCCCCTTCCCTTTGCGTTGGCGTTTTTTTTTTTCCGCTGGTAACCGATCAAGTTTCCTTTTCCCCCTAGAGAACGAAGCAGACAACCAAAAGAAACAACAAGAGAAAATACTCCTTCCGTGTGCGGTTTTCCATGAAACTAACGAGTGACTAAACCAAAGGAGAGGGGGTGGTGGGAGATCCATGACGTAGAGCAAGCGAGCGATACAAAGAAAGGAGAAGATTTGGAAGAAAGATTGAGTCCACCGAGGAAATAAAAAGGGATTGGAACATGCGAGAAACAGATTCATCGTTGAAAAGGACGTCAAGACGCAGAGCTACAGGTCGAAAGACGGGCTCGCCGGCGTGTCGGCGCTGGGCTGCGGAGCCAGGAACCCCTGGGGCGACCATCCTAGCAAGTCGTATGAAGGCGCTGCCTAGGCTGCCTGTGCAAAGAACATGTCGCCGCCCTCCTCCGGGGAGCTGGACCCGCGGGGGGCCGACACCGACGGCTGCCGGCCCCGGCCGCGGCGGTTGACCGTCGTCTCGAGGGCCGGGGTGAGCGAGCCGAGGGTGCTGCGCTCCTCGTCGTCGGCGGCGGCGGCGTCGTCGTCGTGCTCGTCGGCCTTGCGCTTCCGGATGAGGGTGGCGCGGGCCTGCAGCTCGGCGCGCTTCTTGGCCTCCTTGTTCTGGTCCTCGAGGCTGGCGACGCGGGCGGCGATGTTGTCGCGCATGCCGGCGCGGACCGAGGCGGGGAGGCGGTCGTAGGCGGCCGGGTCGCCGCCGGTCATGACGAGCTGGGTGCGCATCCAGCATAGCTCGGCGGCTTGGTCGACGAGCATGCGGCGGGCGTTGTCGAGCGACTCGACGCGGACGGCGCGGCTCTTCTTGGCCGCCATGTTGTTGCGCTGCCGCTCGATGGTCTGGCTCTGGTCCGAGATGGCGTTGTTGAAGGCCCGCGCCTGCTGCCGCTCCCGCTCGTCGCCCTCGGGTATCTCCACGTACGCCGCCAGCCGCGGCTTGGGCGGCAGCGCGGGGATCCTCGATGCCGGCAGCACCGGCAGCCGCGCCTCGTGCAGGCTGAGCTCGGCCAGCACCCTGGCGTGAATGGCCGCCTTGTCGTGCGGCGCCATGCTGCTGGGCAGGAACAGGCGGGCCGAGGCGAGGGTACACCCGGCGATGAGGACCTCGGACAGCGGTCGAAGATTGGGCATCTGCGGCTTCTGCTGCTGCTGCTGCTGCTGCTGGGGGTGCGGATTGTAGCTGACATTGGAATTGTCGGCGTACGTAGCAAAGGGCGAGTGTTGGTGATGCTGCTGAGGTGTCGGCAGGGCCATGTTGATGGCGTTGGGGTGTTGGTGAGCCAGTGTCCCGGCGTTCAAGGGGGGCGTCCCAGCCTCGCCGTACTCTTCTTTCTTGACACGCTTACCGGCCATGTCGTACGCATGACCAGCAGCGGGAGTGTTTTGATACATTCCTGGCCCGGAGGCGGACATGGTGCGTGCTTGGGTGTTCCAACCAGGATTGGTGTAGAAACGACGTGCGTGTGTACTCGAAAATGTATATCCTCGACCAGCAGGTTCCAAAGGGGACGAGACAATGCTTCTCCACGTCTTCTGCCGGCAGGATGAGATACTAGTAACCACCCCAAGGGGAGGGGCTTTGGAGCTGAGCTGGGTTGGGAGATGGTGGTGGTGTAAGATGGTGGTGGTGTAAGTCGGTACAGGTGACTGGCTGGCTAGGCAGCAATGGCTCGTTAGCAACAGGCACCGCGATGGATGAGAAGAACAAGAATGGAAAGCAGGAATCCAAGAGAAGGGAATAAAGATGAGAAAGAAAGCAGCCCTTCTTTACAGCAGCATCGGGGGGGGGGGGGGGAAA
>KL660795.1:34710-59862 GCA_000732775.1 Stachybotrys chlorohalonatus IBT 40285
CCGAGCATATCATGTGCCGGCGACACCAAGCGTCCACCCCGTCTCCAAGACGCAAACCAAAGAAACCCCTCCCTGTTCCATGCGCAAGAAGGGAAAACGTATATGTGATTCTTTACCTTGGTCGGCACAAAAGCCCCTCCAGCCGAAGTATATAAAATAAAATAAAAAAGAGAGAGAAAACGGAGTCAAGCGAAGTCGCTGTGAATCGTGGTGTCCAGGACGAGAAAAGAAGGAAGCTGGTGTCCGGTGGCTTCGTCGGAAAGACGCACTGCGCGAAGCACAGAGAGTAGGTAGTAGGGAAGAGAGTGAATCATGGGCGGGCCACGGCGGAGGCACTCCGAGGGGAGGAGACTTTTATACTGCTTCTCCCGCTCTCTCCCCTCCCCTTTGACAGCTGGCGGGCTAGTCAGAGCTGGGTTTCGGGGTGCTGGGCCGAGTCACAATGGCGGTCGCTGCTATTGTGATTCACTCCTTCAATAGGGAGGCGATGCACTGCCCGCAGATTTCCATCCCGTCTCTTTGCTGCATCACGGAATGGGGGGACGCCGCGGTCCACCGAGGTCGCCGTGGTCGAGCTCCGCCAAGGACGTGCCTGTTCTACTTCTTCTTCTTCTTCTTCTTCCTCTTCCTCGTCTTCTTCTTCTGCGTCGTCTCCCTCTTCTTGCTGCGTTTCTCCTTCGTCGGCCATCCGGGTGATCACGTGGCACCCGTCACGTTGGCTGCAACAGCATCATTTCGAAGACGGCGATTCACGCTGACGTCGAAAAGGTCAGCTGACTTCCTCCATCACGCACGACTGACTACGGTACCTCACCTTAGGTACCTACTCGTACCGGGGGCCTCACCTACAGGACGACTGACTGCGTTTTCGCTTTCAAGCAAGACTCTTGTTGCCCATCTATACAAAACAGGTACATTTCTTCGTTTCTGGTACATCGTCGCTGCTGCCTAAGGTTCCTAAACGACTAAAACAAAACACCTTTGGTTACCTCATTCTTCGCTATAGCCCAGATGGTTCCTTTCGCCCACGTCAAAAAAACTCCAAGTCCTAGCCATGTGCTCATAAATATATCCTAATAAGTCCCTGCATGATCATTCCCGCTTGTCCCGTAACCCATGGGTATTTATTTTTGTCCTTTGCCGTCGTCTCCTGTATCGCCCTCCTTTCATGCTTAAACATTATCTTCGTCCTCTGCAGACGCTCCAGCATCTGCCTCGGTGTAGTGGTCTGCTGCCCTGAGTCTTGCTTTCATAGAGCCAGGCCAGTCCCGTCGCCAGTCCAACGATACAACGCCAAGAGTTCTCTTCGCCGCTGATGCTGCTCCCCGAGGTCTTCCGGTACACGACCCCTAACTTGTGCGAGTGCACTGCGCATGACTTTGCTGAAATTACGCTGTCCGTCTGTTAGTTCCCATGCTTTCTCTTGCTAAAACACGCGTCAAAGCGGAAAGGGGGGGGGGGGAGAAGGAGTTTGACCAACCTGGTATCCTGTGTTCAGTGTCACCACGCAGGCTTCGTGTGCACGCACAATGGTTTCGCACGCCTTGACTACACTAGGCGAAGCCTCCAACTGCAGTTTGTCCGCAATCAGAAGCAAAAGAAAAGACCCCTGCAGTAAATAGATGCCGTAAAAGAATGGCATAAACTCCAGGCCCGGGTCGAACTCGAGAATGGAATTCACGGCCTCGGCGGCAGATACGGCGTGACTGGTGGCTTGGATAAATCCCTCGGTCGAGATCCAAAGGTCCTCGTCATCAATCAGGTTTATGGGGTCCCACTTGCCGACAAGCAGGATGTGCAAGACGTGCATGACATGAGTACCGTAGGCCAGCACGATGCGCGTCTGGATGTCGCTTTCCGTCATACGGCTTGACGTAGTATGTACAGAATGTGCCGACGGCGTGCTTATGTCGCCAGCGTGGTCGCCGCTTTCGTGAAGGCCGTGATCTCTCTCCTCGACATGCCTCGGCAGATATCGTTGCTCAAACGCCTTCAAGCTCTGCTCATACATCTCGAGGTGTCTTGTGATCTCGGCAGCCTGCTTCTCGAACGCACGGGCCGAGCGGAAGATGGCGCCAAACCGGGGGTGCTGTTTTGCGTGGTGCAAGTCGACAATCTCGCCCAGGATCGCCATCAGGGGCAGGAAGTAGCCAAAAATACTGTGGCCACGGCATTCGAAATTCAGCCCAGCCGGACGCCCACTGTGGCCTTTGGCTCCGTCGTTGAGCGAGTTGAGAACATTCGGATCTGTATTTCCAGTGCTGGAGAGGTGGCCAAAGTCTCCGCTCTGCCATGCCGTGTCGTCAAGGGGTTGTAGGAGGCCATCGCATTCCACATCCAGGAAGAATAGCGGCCGGTTGTAGCAGAGGGCCAAGTGCCGGTCGACAATGTAGACCAGCCACCAGATGCGCCGTCGTTCCTCGCGTTCCTCCTCCGTCACATAGCCGGGGTGGTTCCGGTAGAGGTCGTGTTCGTCTTTGCTGTCGTCCATGTTATTCCGATCGAGACCCATTGGTGGTCCACTTTGGGGCAGCTCCCGCCCCAGCTTCAGCTCTCGAGCCAAGGACCATGCTGCGTTCCACCATCTCAGGCTCGCTCCCTTGTATTCGCTGGCCGAAACCACCGTCGCTAGATGGATATAAGTAATAACGTCGTCCAGGTTCCCTGCGGCACCGAAAGGACCAAATTCTCCGCTCAGAGCCTCCATGCTCATGCTCCCAGGCATGGCAACGCCAAGCCCACCGAGGGAAACGCCTTCGGCGATGGGGCCCATAACCGGCGACCCTTCACCGGATGAAGTGTGAATGAGAGGCTTCAAAAGACCGACAGTGAGCTCCAGGAGCTTTTGGCAAATCTTGCCTCGAGCCGAGGGGACGCTGGTAAGCAGTGGGGCCTCGCTCGTTTGAGCAGCTACCCACAGCATACTGGCAAGCAAGGCTGGCTGGCACTGGCGTGGCTTGGTAGGGTGGAGGAAAGCCCGCTTGCGGAAGACGAATCCGAGGATGTAGGGCGACATGGGATGTAGCTGTGCCGACGAGGACGAGGCGAAGTACAAGTCAACCAGATCACAGGCCAGTGGTATCGGTATGATGTTGCCGAGGTGAGGTAGGAGAGGCTCAAGGACGGGGTACCGCAATCCTGTTGTGCTGTGGTTGGCTTGGCCAACCTGCACCTGGAACTGGCTGGGAGGCGACGCCATCGACATGCCCCAGCCTTGGGACGTGCCGTTTCCGCCCATGTGATAGTTGCTGAGAGGGCTGTTGCCCATTCGAAAGACTGAGTTGTTATTATATGCTGCCGTGTCGTGGTTCTGTAAGCTATAAGGGAGGTCGGGGTAGGTCGGCAATCCTTGTTGACTGGCCGAGAATGGCTGATGGTTGTCCAACATGTGGTTGCCCAGGTCCTGCCGGTCGAAGCCCTGGCCAACGTTCCCGTAGCCATTCAGATCCAGCGAGTTTGTGCTATCCATGTTATCTCTGTCCATGTTTTGGTGCCTATCGAGGCCGCTCGGCCCAGGCAGTTCCCCTAGGCTATCAAGACCTTCAGCATTGTGGTTTCCAGAGAGCTGTTCCTCCCCAATCGCATTTAATGGCTTATTCGCAGACGCTCCGCTTATATCCTTTTGTGCCTGCTGTTGCTGCTGCTGCTGAAGGTTCGTGATGGCATCGGGTGTATCTGAATTCTTTTCAATCTCGGGTTCGGAGCTCTCTGCGCCCGAGCCTTTGTGGCCTGCGGCTGCTGCGGCCTGCGCGGCTGCTTGCTGCGCCAAGTCTTTGCGAGATGCTTTCCCTCGCTTTTTCCGTTCTCGGATATATTCGCAGCCAAGCCCAAATTCTGATACTGTTAGTATGCCTCTCTCAAGTTAGTCATCAGGTGTGCGCTTACCGATACAATGAGCACAAGGATGCTGCCCATCGCATTTCGTCCTGAGCTGATTGCACTGGTCGCAAGCTCGACTGATTCTTCTCCTTACCGGCCCCGAAGTCCCGGACATTCTGCCGGCAGGACCGAAGGAGTGCTGGAGTCTGTGTTTGGCCTGATGATCGGGCCCTGCTGCGTGAGATCCTGATGTGCCGACATATTGGTGAAGCTGTTGCAGGGCGTAGTGCGAGTTCTGTCCAAGCATTTCCAGCCCGCTGTTATGCATGTGGCCTTGCTGTGCGTGGCCGTTGGACATGATTGAGGACGAAGAAAGGCTGTTATAGGGGGAGAATCGGTGTAGTGGGTTGGACAACATGGTGTCAGTCGTGACAATGACACGAGAGATGAGCTCTGGGGGCCGATAGCCCTTAAAGCGACATTGGCCAATAACCGCGCGTAGGATACCAAAAAAGAACGACAGACGACCAACCCGCTCGGGCTGACACGGAAGCGACTGAGTTGTCCCTGTGGGTGCTGAACGGTCTGAGAAAAAGCCGGCCTGTATCTAGGACGCGGCCTTGAATTGGATATAAAAGTCTGACAGAAGCTGCTTCAATGGTTCGTTAGCTGTGTTTGAACCGGCAGTCGTGACAACAGAAAGCCTGATTCGACGATGTCGTATCTCAACCCCAGGTTCAGTCAAGAGCCGAGTACGGCACGTCTATCGATCCAAATCCCGGCAATGACGGAAAAGGAATCTCTCCAGCTGACGCTGGACAGGATGGTGGTGGAAGACAGAGAGCCAGAGGAGAGAGCGGGGTCTACAATGTAGACGCAAAGGGTGAATGAAGGTGGACGGATGGGTATGGGCATGAAGCCTGATCAAAGGTACGATGAGAGGCTTGCCTGTGCTTCCAAGAAGATCCATGTGTCGTTGTCATATGCTTCTGCACCTGGGGACTCACTTTGATTAGAACCCGGTTTCCACACGGCTTGCCAAGCTTCAAACAGCTCCCATCTGGCTCCAGAGTCCGTCCACCTTGTTGAAGATCTTTGCAGGTAACAGCCCGAACGGACAGCTCCCACTTTTAGTAGTCGTTGTGGCACCCGGTTGAAGTTGGATTTTTTTGCTAGGGGTTTCCGAGGAATTGACAGGTGCCCGGGTCCACAAGGAAGCAGTAGCCGGCTCACGCAATTGCTAGTTGATTCCCAGAGTCACTTGGAATTGCAACTGCATAGATTAAACACGAAGGCGGGCGGTATCGAGCTCTGGAACTAGGACACCCTCGGTAGGATCCGAGCTGCGCATTCACTCGTCGATCATACACAACGAGCGTGTATGATGCTCGGTCGTGATGTATTTGCCGCGGCAGAGTGGACAATGTTGGAGTGTGAGGGGAAAGAGGAGGAAAGCCTTTTTCAACGCCGGAGACCCGTTACTCGTGACCACTGTATGGGGTTCCGAAGGCAAGGAAGGCGGAGACAAACACCAAAACGGTAAAGTCTGGGCCCCCCCAGGTTCAGTGTTTGGCTCGCTTATTGACCACACTCTCGAGCGGAGCCCCGCTGAGAAAGATTGAACAAGGAAGAGTCGATGTGGAGGTGGAGAACCGGGGATTGGGAGTGTGTGAGCAGACCAGTCAACACCCTAGCCACGGCGCTGGCTTTGGACAGGCCCCATTCTCGCTGCTTGTTGTCTCTGGGGTACCTGGAGCACAGAGTCTGGAGCTGTGAGATTGAGGGGAACGGTTGGATCAATGGCGCCCTCCCATGGATCATGGCTCAGAGAGAGAACATGCCCATCTTGGTGAACGACACGGACGATGTGGGCCCTGACTAGTCTTGGCCACAATCGGTGAGGTTGTTTTTTTAGCATAGCACCGCCGGTCCTGTCTCTAGCCTCTGCTCCACAGCTTCTCCATGTGGCCAGCCCACGCTTATTCCTGGCCAAAGTTGCGAAGGGAGATTGGAACCGTCGTCTGAGTCCTTGACCCCTTTCCCTCTCCCATACGCCCCCCCCCCCTTTCTCCTTCTCGAACCAGGACTAGGTCGTGTCGTAATCCAGGTCCTGTGGTGTCGTTCTGGGATGGTTGCCAAGAGCCACAGCAAAAGGGTGGCGCCCAGGGCTGCAAACAATCCTGGCACGGCACAGGCGTGTTCGAGGCGAATCAGAGTCAGGGTCACTCTCAGGGTTGCAGTGCATGCGAAGTGGGATGGCTGAGGATGTCGGAACGACCCGAAGGCTCGACATCCGTAGCTATGGATCGCGAAATCCCGGGGATGCCGCCAAAGGAAGGAAACAAAAACCTGGAGAAAAAAAAGCTTGGGCTTCGAAGCCATTTGGTATCGGGGTAGCGTTCCACTTCTGTGCCGCTTCGTAACCTGGCCCCTGGAGCCTCGAAACCGTCTCGGTGAAGAGGACGAGACCGAAGGTGGCCGTCGTGGCCCTGAACCGCGACCTGTGCAGGTGTTGTGGTCATGGGTCGTCGGGCCGCTACTGCTCTCGGTCAACCGCTGGACCCTGTTCTGTGTGCTTAACGGTACTCCGATATTGTTCGGTCGCGTGCCGTACCATCGAAAGCCGGCACATCTACGCTTGGAGAACCGTTGTTTGAACCTTGGGGAGGGTAGCACGAAGTACCTGGCAGGCCAACACCAATCCGCAAGCATCAGGCAAGGCAAGGTCGTTCACCCCCCGGTACTTCGTGCCTTCCCTTTGATGAGGGGAGGCCACCTGCATGCCGTGACTGACCCGCACCTGCATCATCAAGTACCGTACGGAGTACGGAGGTACCCTGTTGACCCTTCCTCGACCATCAACCACAATCTGTAGGGTAAGCGGCACGCATGCATGAGGGACCGGCGCGCGCGTGGCCCAAAGAGGAAGAGCAGGTCGCTGTTAGTGTGCATGGTGCCTGGAAGCCACTATGGCATGGAGGTAATTTCCCCCACAGCCAAGGATGGGATGGGTTGGGATGGGATGCAATCTTGACTCACCACCGTCCCCGCCCGCCGCCGCCCTCTACGTAACGAGTAACGGCGTTCATGCCGGACGGGCAGAAACGCGGCCCAGGCGACAGGCTCCAACGGCCTTGCTCATACACATGCTCACGCTCATGCTCACGCTCATGCACGAGGGCCTAGCGTTCATCCCGTGCAGCAAGCCTAAGATTCAAGGGGGGATATGCCGCGTCCATCTGGCTGCTTCTTCGCGGTTCTGGCCTATGGTCTTCGCACCGTCATGCTCATCGTGCCATGGCCGGCTTGGTGGCTTGCCGACGCCCTTGCAGTCCGAGTCCATGACTAAACTCGTAGTCAACCCGCAGCATCCCAATTTTCCGCCAACAGACACGCTGCGTCGGCCACCGATCGAGAAGCTAACTTAGTCCCGTAATTCGTGCGGTCGCCGCAGCCATGCGCCTTCTAGAGCCGAAGGTCTTGGCACAAGGTCACAGAAAAAGAGAGAAAAAACGAGCCTGGAGCCAGAGGCACTTGAGTTGGCATGAAACCAGCTGGCAAGAGAAGAGGCGCTGCCCGTGGCGTTGCATCTCTCCCAGCGGCAAACCCGTACCCCCCTTTTCCTGGTCTGGAAAAGGTGTGATGCTTCCAGGTCTGGGGAGAATATCGCACACGTGATGTACCTCGGAAGCCTGCGCCCGAGCGCTCACCGGTCACCACCCTCACTGCCACTCACCAATAATCTCGCCGAACGGCTCTGTGTGGGCGCAATACGGTGTTAGGATTGCCGGGCCGACGACCCACTACCGATGTAACCCTCCCACAGCATCAGACGAAAACGAAAGCACGGGGACAGCCAATCTGTCCCATCCATCCGGTGGGTGACCGAGATTCGCCTTCTTGGGGTGGTGCCTGACGCCTTGATGCTGCGGTAGGAATCAATTCCCTTCATGCTGTGTCGTCTGCACACTGTAGATGCCATGCTTGTGGTGATCAAAGGCGAATGTACAGGAGCCCTCAATCAGCCTCGATGCCACCATCATCATCGTCGTCATGTTTCTGCTTCCTTGGCCGCCAACGTCGGTCGCGCGTCGTGAAATTACTAACCAAGCGCCCCCCTTCGCGCATCAGCTCGCCGGGCAGCCGCGAGCCATTAACCACCATCAGATGATGAGGTTGATTTTGCAGCCAGTGCTGCTCCTGCGACGAGGCGCTCACACTCTCGACGACCCCCCATATACGTGAATCAAGCTTGCATGCAATCTTTACGCACCAAAATGCCTTTGTCGAGTGGTCGGTCGATATCATATCGTCTTGCCCATCCCCCTCAGAAGCTGCCCCCGTACGCGCAGCGACGTGCACTCTTGTTGTTCCTTCGTTTCATCGACAGGATCAGCAGCAGCAGGAGCAGCAGCCCTTGCGCCTCCGCAGTCGACTATTGACTGTGTCTGCCGGCACCTCATTGGGCGGAATCTCGGCTATGGGTCCGATGTTCCACCCAAATTCCGGGGTAGATGCACCATGCGTGGTTCAACCAACCAGGCCCAGCTCAATCAGCCAGTGTAACCATCGCTGCATGAATAGACTTGGGCCTTCTGTCAAGTGATGAGGCTGCGCTACTCCTTGGATTTAACATGCGGCACATCACAGCGGTTCCTGATCCTGGGCTATCTCTATGCAGGATGATCTCGGACAAATGGGAGTTGGACAAGCGCGTACTAAGCCATCAGCCTCCTGAAATCGCTGCACTGTCGGTCTCCTGCCCTCACCGCCAATGCTCGACGACGAGGACGTCATTAGAAGCACGCCGGCGCCCTCAGCCTAGCCGTTCGAGGAGTTCCAGTTCGGCAACGATGCTCGCTCCATGCCATGTCCGTGTGCTGCTACCATCTTTGGAGCAACTGACTCGCCACGGGGGGACGAAGGAGAACTTATGGCTGAAAACAGCATCAACGAGGCCGTGCGAGCGTCGCCATCCCTTCACTCCTGGCTTCGGAAGCAGACTAGGGGAATCCCACGTGTCTCCTCGCAATACGAGAAGCAGGTTTGAAGAAACAGCAAGCGTAGACCTGGGATGCCCAGGGCAATGCAAACTCAATCTGGCAACCCTTGGTTCCATCCTTGTGGGGTGCATCTCTTGGCAGCGAGAAATAGAAACAAGACGGGGCAAGGCGAGTTCTGACGACGATTGTTCTAGGGGCCTTCATCTAGATGAAGGTGGCTGAAACTATGGTGACAATCTATACACCTCCCATTCCCTTTGACCGATAAATTGCGCGGCCACGCACGTAACCGGCTAGCAGGGTGCAGCGACGGCCATCACCAAGGACCCCTCCTCCGCTTTTTGGCATGCTGGATCGATGAGGGGGAGCGCAAGGAAACCGGGACATGATCGACTCGGCCGCGCTGCAGCTGTCCCTTGATATTTCTCCTTTCGGCTCGGGCATGTCATGTCGTGGGGATCGTCCTCCTTCGCAGCCAAGCAGGGAAACTCTTTGCTAGACCGGTGGGTTGTATGCATTCAAACCGTGCATGAAGAGGGAGCCTCGCCTCCGGCCATGGGCCTGGGCCCCAATGAGGCCAGGTGCGCATCTTGATTAACGTCGACGCTCGACGGCTTCCTCTTTACGCCCGCCGCGCAGAGCTATAGTAGCACACATTAAGGAACGGCTTTGGCTCGATGGCGTGGCCGATCCTCTGGGGCCGCCCTCAATTATACATGACGGCAGTCTTAGTTCGGAACTGGGCCTAATGGAGATGAACCCCGACCCTTCCGTGCCGGATGCATTCCGCACGCGTCCCGTGATACGGTACCCTCCCATTGTTGTCTCCAGGGGAACTCCGTCTTCTGATTTTAGACAGCGTTATCCACGCCTGAAAGCCCACCATGGATCGTCCCATCAGGCGCTGATAACTGTGGCGGCAACCTTTTGTTGGTTTGCATCTCGCCAACCAACCCCTTAAAGATTTGGGACTACACGTAGAAAAAAAAAAAAAGGCCCGAAACCAGCTCGTCACACCATGTGGATCTCCCGTCTCCACGGAAGCCGCTATATTCGGAGACGACTCTAGCATTGTTTGCCCCTTTGATTGGGAAGTGGGTTGGGTAGCGTCTAGTCAGTGCCTCGGAATGGCAGTAGGAAGTGCCATCATGTGGAAACATCGTGCTCATTGTATCATTGCAGACGAATATATTCCAATGAGAAATCAGCTGCTAAATACCTTTTCGTGGTATATCATTACCCAGTAGATTCATGGCCACATGCCCCTTCAACTCCCGCCACAGTATACTAAACATATCGTGTAAATTCCAAGCGCTCGAAAACCAGGGTATATCTTCGTCGTGGGTTGATGGCGTGACATGAGGTGAAGCAGGGTAATTCGCGACGAACGGAATTCAGTCGAGGCCGGGCAGCCAGCCTGTGTTGCTCAGTGATACTCCCAGGTCAGCGAAGCCCGCAGATTGCTCGCCACTGTCCTCGCGCATCGTGGTCGCAGACTGGCTCTGCTCGTCGCCAAAGACAAACAGACCATTGTTCGCGTGGGCAGCTGATTTGTCCCATCCTTCAAACCCCTGCTGCCATCTTGCGCTGTCCGTGAAGAACCAGTCTTGTGTGTCTATCGGAACGCCGACCTTGGGTAGTCTCCGGCTGTTACCGTTCTGACCACTGGGGACTGCGACTCGACTGGGACTATTCAGAGATGTATACAAGGGCGAATAATTCGTTACTGGGGGCATAGAGGTAGGCTGCGACCATTCACTCAGTAGGTCCGAGCTGAATTGCATGGATGAACCGTCCATAGGTCCAACGAGCGGCTGCCGAGCAAAGCTTGTGTCAGCTCTCAGCTGCATAGGCAACGTTGAGGAAATATCGTCGTCTGCACGTGGGAAGTTCGTGGGCGGAAATAGCCTTGATTGCGAATAGGTGGCAAGAGGACTGTGCTGCGCCTGAGATTTTGTATATATGCCAGGCTCCGACATCGACGGCGAGGCTGTGGAGTTCGACTGTGGTGACGGGACCTCGGACGGAACCTCCGACGTGCTATAGCTGCCGTATTTCTCGTCTGACCGCTGAAGCACGCAGGCGGCATCGTCGGGGAGAGCACATTTCCATTTCCTGGCAAGGACACTCAGGATACTCAAGGTGCGGCGAGCGCACAACCAATCCTCAGCGATTTCTTCCAGGTGCCTCACTCCGTGGATGATATCGCGTCGCGCATTCTTGTCTGGCAAGTTCAGCAAATGAATGGTACAAGCACTATGAATCATGTAAACAGCGATATTGCAGATTTGGCGAAGTCCCCATGTTTTCTTGTATAGACGCATAAGTTTCGAAATAGCCCCTGCGTTTGTTGTGCAGATCCTCCGTGGAGAGACGTGAGGAGGCAGTGGTGAGGCGGATGGCGCGTACTTCAAAAACGGCCTGAAGAGGTGGATGTACTGCAGGTGGAAGAACATGCTGTATTCGTTATTAGAGACGAGAGAAGTGCATTGACAGGGGGAAAACATACTGCATGAGGATAACGTTAGGTAGCTGCCCGTCCTTGGGTTCGAATTCTCTGGGCAGCTCCTTTCGCCATTCCTCTAGTCTTTGATGAAGCTCACCGAGCTTTTTCAATTCCGAAAACTTGCTGTTGGGATGCGACTTGCGGACATTGGCAGGGTGGTAGAAGAAGATGAGCAAATCACTGCTGATCTCACACAACCTCGAGAGCTGCAGAGCGATCGCGCGTGTCCTCGCCGGCTGCTCGGAGGAAGAGTCGTACCCATCGTCTGTCAGATGCGACCACGCTTCGCCGTCCTCGTCAGGGAATACGTCAAATTTCGACACGGTGAAGGAAGAGTTAGGTAACTGTGGCATTCGACCTAGGTAGTTGGACCAGCACTTGTCGAAGAGAAAACAGCCCCAGAAGGTGATTTTTCGCGCATCAATGTCCTCATCCGTCAAACCTTCCTTGTCCAGGCCACCAATGTCGAGATTGAGTCCCATGTCCTGCGCCATACGAAAGCTCATGCCGCTGTAGACCCAGCCCTTGGCTTCGCGTCCGCAGCCAGCCTCGCGAACAGACATCAGTGCAAGTGCTTGAACGGTGACAAGGCGTGGCTTTTCGTACTCGTCGTTCTCCACAATAAGCCGCTTTGCTTCTGCAAAGAAATGATCGCCCTTGGTTCTGCTGTCTCCTGGGGTGCCGTAGGCGCCGGTAACGTCTGTGAAGTGGCACCCCAGGGCAAGCATGGCGTTGACGAGCAACGGGGAGCAATAAACAGTTCCGTTGGTCACGTCTGATTTGCCTTTGAAGTAGTCACGCCAGAATAATGTTTTGGATAGCGTGGTAAAGTATGGGTAGTGGTGATTGAAGTACATATTGAGGAGGTGGCTGATGAGCTGAATGTTCGTCGTTACGCGTGTCCAGCTCGTGATGATTTCTTCATTGGAAGCATAGTCTTCGGTGTTGGGTCGGCCATTGAGTTCTGAGTTAGGTTCACCCAGATATATCAAATGCGAGGTGCCGCCGATGAAGCGGAGGGATCCGTTTTCGAGCCGCAGCTCACCCATTTTGCCGGCCAATTCTCGTTCGCCCTCGACGGGAAGCTGTTGTGTGGTGTATTCGTCGTCATCATGGTCCAGGAGGTCGTCAAGGTCCTCTTCATCCGCCTCGTTCTTGAGTACATGATCAGCAAGCTGATCGAGATTATCAGAAGCACGTATTTTGTGAACAATGGTCGCGACTTGGTCATCGGAAGCGTTCACAATGGCTTCGATAAGGATCTGGTAGCTTGAGCTCCGAGTCTTGTCGCCTTCAGCCTTGTCCCGGTAAACCCCCTTCCTCCGGTGGTCGGAATTGGGGTCATAGATGCAATCCGTGCCATAGACGCTCGAACAGGCAGCACAACTGGGCAGAGCACCATCACACTTCGATTTCCGCTTGCGACAAGCGATGCAGGCGGTGCTGACGCACCTGCGTTTCTGAGCAGCGGTTTCGACCCCCCGACGCGGCTTCTTGCGGGAATTGGGCTTGAGGCTGAGTGGTGTCCCGGCCCCAGCACCAGCAGCGGGCTCGGAGCTCGCCTGGTGCCGACTTGATGGGCCTCGCGGGATGAAAGACTGCGAGTCGCCAAAATCCATCCGGATTATGTCACAGGATTCCCGACTCAGCCCGAAGTTTGGACGACCGTGGTCGTTGCTTGGCGGGAAAAAGTCGATTTGCACACCTCCGAGGAGATGCTGTTGCAGCAGGGCCCTAGGGGTCGCTTTCAACCAATCTCGTGCGGGAGCCGGTCCAGGTGACGGTACGCGGACGGGCTAGGTCACACAAAAGTATGCAGCGTGCGGCAGGAGTGTGTGTTGAGATCGGCTGGTCGCAGATGTCGTCGTGGTCCAGGAATGAACGAACGAACAGGGTGAGCAGAATCTCACCACGTTGTGTTGGTTTCGAGCCGTCTCATTTCACTTTTCATGGTGGCAGCACCACGCCGCTTACGGTAATGGAAGCGGGCAAAGGCGCCCACACTGGCACAGCCGTCGGCGCGAATAAGGGAGTAGCTCGGATCCCCGGAGACCAGTCTAGACAGTGCGTAAACACAAAAAAGCGGCTCAACGGAGAGCAACGGGTTGGGTGCATTCAAATCATGGAGTGGCACTTTTTTCGAAGGAAGAGGAGGGGGGCATTGAAGGTAGAAGAAGGATTCTGTTTGGCGAGATAGTACAGCAGCAACAAGATAGGTAAGCCAACCTACCTACTTAGACACTCTGCGAGAGATAAGGGATTGACGCGCCGGCTGAGATAGGTAAGGTACCTCAAGGCTGTGCAAGTGCATGAGAAAAAAGGCATGGTGAATGGGAAGCTACCGTCGCCAGGGTCGACTTTGCCCTCCTTCCCTTATCTTTGGCGGCTGCCAGTTGCAAGGGTGGGGATGCCTGGGAATCGTTGTGAAGCAAAAAGAAGGAAGGGTCCGGTACGGCACCGGGGCCAAATCAAGGCCTTGCGTGTCTCAGCGCCCGCTTCAGCGCGTGGGGGCTCCGGCAACCGTTCCATCCAGTTGCAGTCGTTGATGCAAGCCTTATCAAGCAAATCAGAGCGCAGGCCATGGATGTCCGAGTATCCGTACCATACCCAGTATGTGTTCTCTCTTCATCATCATGAAATAACGGTACTGCCTACGCAGATTGCCGTCGAGATAAACTGTCTTGGCTGTCGGCATAGGTGACAGGTCAACAAATGCCTCTCATACCACGTCAGCTATCTTCGGTTTAACCTTTGGGTCTTTGTCCCTCTAATCCCGGGAGTCAAAGGAGGGATAAATGTTGGATTTTAGAAGTCAATTTAACTCCTCACTTAGAAACCACGATGCTAGCATTCCAGACTATGAAATTTGTACTGTCCTTGCTGCTGCCTCTTTTTCGTAGTTATTGTGATGGTTAGCACTGACACCTTGTAAGTGCCTTGAAATCTGCTAGACTTGATGAAATGCCAGCATTGCTTCTTATCAACATAGCAGAGCACTAGTATCGGTATTGCGATATCCCATGGTCAAATGATCAAGAGGCAAAGTGCTTACCTGTAGCTAAGGTACCTAAAGTAGCCAGACATTCGCTAGATATGGTACCTTGGAGTAGGTAGGCAGGCGCAGATCTCTGAGTCGTGGGAGGGTTGACATGCAGGGAGGAAAGAGCGGCAGCTAGTGCATTTCTGATCTCTGAGGTAGGACCGCGGAGGCAAAGGAGGTAGGTACGATCATGGCAATCGACGTTATCAGGAGGGCCGTTCTTACCCTGAACTACTGCCGGCCTATGTCTTGCAACGTCAGCAGGTGGCGTCCATCCCGTCACTTCTCTCGACTGTCGTATCGACATAAGCACTGAGCCAACAATTGACATGTCGTTGCTTCCGAGGAGAGGTCGCCGCCACTACGGCATTCTGCAGCTGTGCTTGTGCCCGCTAGTGAGTCGGGCCAACCTATTTCTACGCCGACAGCCTCAGCCTCAGGGGCCTGATAACGCATTAAACGGTATCACTGAGGAGCTACACCACTCTGGCCGTTGCGCGGAGATGACCCAGTCTCTCCGTGCAGGTCCCCCACGGGAACCCAGCCTTCCCCGCAACTCTATCTCCGGCAGGCAGACACGATGCCCCAGGGCTTCACTGTTGTGGACAGGAGTTTTGTAGCCCCTCGGCTCCGTGAGATATGGTGAGGTCCTCAGTGCCATCAAGGTCTCCCTGGTTCGCCAAGTCTTTTTGGGCTCTCCTTTGACCTTGGTAGCCAGATTATGGGTGCCAAATATGACATCAAGAGGCCAACCGAGGAGCACATTGTGCTGAAAGGAGCCCGGGAGCGTTACAGAGCACATGCCGCAAGGGAGAATGATGAATCTGTCCGATGCCAGGTGCATCAACATGCTATACATGACCCAAGAGGCACTGATTGCACTCCAATCCCAGCCCAGTCAACACAATTGAGGTTGTGACGCGCTTTTGAACAACGAACGTGGACTTCCAGGAGTGGTAATATAGAGAAGCACTTTCACACCACCGAGAAAGGAAAGATTTGGTTCCTTATGGTCGTCCTCAGAGACTTGAATGACCAAACTACGTGAGTGTGCGACGAGATGAAAAAGCTCACAAGTCTTATCCACGAAGACGTTCTCCGCAGGTCGGCTGGTCAGATGGACTGGGAGACTAACTCGCTTATCAATTGAACCACTGCTCCAAATTCAAAGGAACAAGTCGCCACCACAACTTTTAATGAATATCCAAAGAGAGTTCGCTTATTCTTCGAAATATATATACATATGTATACTGGCAACAGCAGTCCAGCGATGTACGACCATGCATGTGGATCACGGGACAATGGCATCTCTTACATGGGCATCGCCCCTTACATGTATCCTACTATGAAGTAACCGGCCAGTGGCTCATTGTGTACCTCTACAGCCGGGCCTTGGAAGACCTTTATATCGTGAGTTGCCCCTACATGCCTTTCATAACGTGCTATTCTTTTAATATGTTAGCTCGTCCATTGTTGAAGAATCTAAGCTACTGTTTTTCGCACCCAACGCTTCCAATCGTCTCATGGGCTACGACCGCTGTTCCCTGGATAGCCTGGCGTTTCGAATAGTGTCTAGTGTATTCGGATCTGTATTTGCATAAGTTGGGAACCTAGGGTGGACTTACTTCAACACATTGCTCCATACAAACTCCCGAACATGACATTGGTGTCACAGAACAATCTGAGGTCGAAAGAACTTACCAACATCGATAGCCTCGTCCTCTCGCCACCTTTTCGGGAAGTACTTATAAATACTGAACCCGTGAACCTGTATATTCAACCTTTATGTCCGACATAGGCTGGACAGAGAACCTTCCTCAGGGCGCCCAGCAAGAACATTCGTAATGATGTCCAAGACGCAACATCAATCAAGTCAGAGGGCATGTAGGTCAACCTTCAATGCCTCACTTGGACGGAAATCAAACTGATGGTAACCTTTCATTCGGGTTCCGCTGGAATAAGCTCTCAATTTATCACCTCGGGGGTGCCGTATTGGCCATGATGTACGAGACGCTGTAAAGGAGATGCCCTCCACGCTCAACGAGAACGTACGTTGACATCTTTGACCGCATTTCAAAGGGTGGTAAGACAACGGATTGTGAAGCACTGCTATGGGCTTTGCTACGCCCTACGACCATTACGCCTGTACGAGCTTGCAATGACTGTGCCAGAGTCGGATAATCCCATCAGTGGTGACTGCGGATTGACTTACCTACTTGCACTTCTTAGTAAATGTCAAGGTCCTGCTACTGAAGGCTACAAGGAATTGACACTTGCTTACGACCCAGGGAGAAGCTTTTTTATGTCGGCTGATATTCCTCAAACATCGGCCGCATTTCTTTCCAACCTCCCCCACCCCCAGAGGCTCACTCAAGCATGCCCCCAAAACTGCATCACTGATTTACATCTTGCTGCTTTTTTCGAGTGATCCAGTACCGACTCGGAGACAGCTGAACGTACGCATCCGAGCTTCTTACCTGACTAATTATGTCATGATGCAGTGGCCTGTTCATTCCGAACGAACAATTCCAACGGCTGCGGACGAGTTCGTCATTCTCTCCTTCTTTGGTACAAAAATGCAGCGGGACGGGTCTAGCTTCGGATCCTAGGTACAAGTGCTTTTGAACACGTTGGCTTTTGAAACATCGCGTCAAGCCAAACCTCTTTATTATGCTACGTCGTACCACATGATTCTTGTGCTGAAGATCTACTGGGCCCGGGACCAGGCATCGGAGTGAAGCGGCCGGGAGGTCGGGTCTGAATGGCCCCTCTTTACATCGCCATGCAGTAAAAGAAGTATGCCACTGCACGGCTACTCGTAGATGCTGGCAGGGATCCAGATGGAGTCGATGGAGAAACATATGCGACTTCATGAAGTTTGGCGAACAACTCAGGGCCATCGAGCTTATGTATTTGTTGGACGCCACTTTCAAATCACCTAGGCACGCCGGACTGAAGGCAATCAATAAATGAGACTCACATAATACTGACGCCAGGCAAAAGAAGCATGCTAAAGTGAACGCCTCCAAAGACACTACGCTTGTTCTCGTTGAACAACATTTACAAGATTGAACTACAAATTGAGGCATGTTGCGCATGGAACGTATTGATCAGTTTCACGGCAACTCATATATATTACATGGGCGCAGAAGCCTGCTGCATATGCGAAATAATCTACAAATCGGCCATAGCCAGGCCAGACATCGTACAATAAAGCATTCGATCCCGCTAACCACGCTCCAAGTAGTAGTTATGTGTCAACTGGTTGGTCAAGTAGTTGAACGGAGTCGGGACTTCGGCCATTCCCTTCCTAGCAACGGGATGTCTTAGGTAGACTGCGGCACAGATCTTGGGGTTGACCTCGAGGTAGCGAGGGATGAAGGCAAACGCCGACATGAATGGCCGCGGTCGCCAGGGAGTGGCGTACGGCTTTGTGTCGTCTACTGGGTTCTTCTCATCGTAGCGCAGGATGCTGGCGAGGTTTCGCATCTCCTCCCTCGTCAACTGCGACGCGCCCATGATTCGCTTGGCCTTTGCCTGCTGTTCCTCGGACAAGTCGCCGAAGACCTTGGCTATAGATTGTGGGTTGTTCCGAGGCTTTGGTGGAGTTTCCTTGCCTTCGGCGTTCTCAGCGTTCTCGGCGGAGGCCGTCTCTTTCTCCTCTGTCTCCTCCGCCTTATCTTCGGTGATCTTGAACTTTTCAAAGGTTTCACGCATCATGTCGTGGCTCTTCATCTGCAACGCAAGAGTCTCGACGAGATCCTTGGCATCAATATCGCTGTTCTCTGGCTGCGCCAAGAAACGCTTGGCGGATTCGCGGAACAGGCGGAGGTCTTTCTTCTGCTTGGCATTGAGATCCTTCTTTCCATCTGATTTGAGGATTTTCTTGACGTCTTTCAGAATGTACTTGATGGTCCTGTTGTTCTTGGCCCATATCTCTTCCTCGGTGAGCTCTGGGGCCTCTGCGACGGCTTCGGGTGTCTCGTCCTCGGTAGCGGCTTTTTCCCCAACCGTGCGGCTTGCGAATTTTTCTTCCCTCTTTTTACGGGCTTCCAAGCTTTGCGTTACTTGCGCGGCGATGTAAGGAACCTTTTGCTGGCCTGTGGCGTAGAGCACCTTCTCGACATCGACTTGGAACAGATCACCGGGGTTGAGCTGGTACGCGGGATACTTCATCTGCAAGCTGTTAGCCAGATATATCGTACAGCAAGAGCACCAAGCCGGAGTGGCCTGGAGCAACAATTGCTTACCTTGGCGCCGTTTACAGTCACTGCTCCATGCACAATGAACAGGCGTGCCTGCCGAACGCTGCTTGCAAAAAGGGCCCTGAAGACAGCCGTATCCAATCTCCTCTCCAGAGGCGCGAATACCATCTGGACATGCGGTGTCATGTTTTTGACAGGCTCATTCAGCAGGTTGACGGTTTCGGTGCGCCTGGGCCTGAATACCCTCGTAGGGCGCAGCCTTTCGCTGAAACCCGGCACGCGGGAGAAGGATGAGGCTCTAGTATTGTCGTTTTCGAGGCCTGAGCCGGTACCCATGGCTTGTTCGGAGCCGTCGGTGGAGGCAAGATACTGCGGCGGCATTTCGATGGCGGACTGAAGGCGACGGGAGAAGAGTCGCTTCCACTTCTTCTCGCTGATGTTTTCACCGTGGTAGGCTCGGGCCTTGGCCTTGGCCTTCCATTTCTGCTGGAAGAAGGTCCCGCTTAGTGAGTCTTGAGCGCCGACGCCGCGAGCGAGGTTGTAGAAGTTCCATTTGTTCCATGACTGGCGCAGTTTCTATCAAGGAGCAGAGGTGTCAGTTGACAAGCCGCACAGGACACGGCATAGATGGGACCAAAGAAAAGCACTGACCGGCCTAACGAGACCGTAAAACCTGGTGGGCTTCCTCATGTTGGCGACGCAAGGAGGCCACCGTAAACAGGCATGAGCTGAAGAGTCGTCGTGATGAGCTTCGTCAGGAGCATCGACAGACCCTTCAGAAGGCCTGTCCCGAAATTTCGAGTGTTAGGGGGCTAGTCCAAATTAGGACGGCATTGTCGGTTCACGCTAGCGGAGCAGAGAAAATCCGACAACCGCCTACGGGGATCTCAATGGGCGGAACGGATAGTGGGGCACCAGAACGCGTCTACCCGCGGTTGGTTTAATTGAGACGCGTCTCCAGCAACTCGTGGTCTTTCTCCAGCAGAATTGCAGGCATTGACAGAAGGGTCGGCCTGCTACGCCACGGTTTTCCCAACGACAGCGATTTCTTCTGGACACTCGAGCAAACTCAACGTGCTATTCAGCATGCTGACCGCGTCATCCCCGATAGTATTTCCCCAGAGCTCGTCACCCGTGGCTCCAAAACGTCCTCGCCCACATGATGTTTTGGCCGGACAACCCAAGCCCCGCATACCAGGGCCTTTCATAATCGACGACGACGACGATGAAGACGAGGATGACAGCAATGGGGCTGCCGTGGCATTGGACACAGGTGCTCAAGACTCCGAGCCGCTGGCCAAGAAGCGCATGACACAAGACCCTCGCGAAACGAATGCTGAACAGGTCATTCCGGACGGACAGGCCGATACCCCTGTTGTAGTCGACGATGATCCGGCCACGCAACTGTCCGCGATCAACTCCCAGGATCTTCCAGCAAGCATCGAACCCTCCGACGCACAATCAGCATCCACAAATTGGATGAATAGTGACCCTCTATTCCTGAGGCCACTGTTTAGCAATCTTACCCGCGACCGCTACACCTTGCGCAAATGCGACGGCCAAACAGTCTCTATCAAAGAGCGGAAGCAGGAGGCCAGCGTTTCCTACGAGTCTATGGTGGCGGCACGCTCAAGGACGAAGGAAGGCAGGGCTAAGAGAAGCTACTACGGTATCGAAATCCACGAGCTCATCAACACGGCCACCAAGGAACTCGCCAATGCACCAAAGGTTACCACTGTAGCCCCGGACGCACCGGTGCCATCTGTGGAAGCTGCACCCGCTGGCAAGAAATCAAGGCGGTCCATGCTCTGGACTGAGAAATACCGTGCGCGCAATTTCATGGATCTCTGTGGTGACGACGGGACCAACAGGCTTGTTCTTCGATGGCTGAAGAAGTGGGATACCGTGGTCTTTCCTGGAGCTACCAAGGCCAAGGCCGTGATACCTCGCCGGCCAGGTGCGCGGCCGCAGGAAGAGGAGAAGCCTCATCGCAAGATTCTCATGCTGACAGGGCCACCTGGCCTAGGGAAAACGACGCTGGCTCATGTGTGTGCTAGACAGGCAGGCTACGAGGTACTGGAGATCAATGCCAGCGATGACCGCAGCAAGGATGTCGTGAAGAACCAGATCCGCACAACACTGGGTACCGAGAGCGTGAAGACAGTCACCCGCCAAAGAGGGGCCGAGACCTCTGCAGCAAAACTGGCAAAGCCAGCGTGCGTGGTCGTGGACGAGGTTGATGGCGTGGTCACTGGGTCTGGACCGTCAGGCGAAGGAGGGTTCGTCAAAGCTTTGATCGACTTGGTTCTGACCGATCAAAGGAACAGCTCGGGCGCTGCGAGCGCTGCCACGAACCACGGTGGCTCTGGACGGAAACAGAAGAAGGGGGATGATTTCCGCATGATGCGGCCGTTGATCCTGATTTGCAACGATGTGTACCATCCTTCTCTGCGCCCGCTGAGGCAGGCAAACCTGGCGGAGATCATTCATGTCGGACGGCCTACGCTGGACGCAGTTGTGGGGAGACTCAAGGCGGTGTTTGAAAAGGAAGGCATCCCGTGTGACAAGGATGCCGCCAGAAAGCTGTGCGAGGCAGCCTGGGGCATCACCAGCGGCATCGACGCCAAGAAGGGAGCTGAAAGCACAGTCGAGGGCGACCTGCGCGGTGTCATGGTTGTTGGGGAGTGGGTGGCCGGCCGCTTCAGGGCCGCCACCCGCCAAAACGGCCAGCGGCTCACCCGTCAATGGATCGAGGGGAACATCATGCACGATCTTCAGGGCGGCGCCGCGGGGTCTCGAGGGCTCGGTAGGGGCAGCGCCAAAGACATCGTCTCGCGGCTGTTCCAGGAAGGCGGCGGCTTCCACAAGCAGGCGCTCGACCTGTCCGAGACGAAGAACAGCGACGAGCAACCCAAGACGGAGCTAGGCTTCAGCGAGCTGAGGAAGAGGTACGCCATGGAGCGTCTTAGGCAGATGGCCGACACGTGCGGCGAAATCAGCCACATCCTGACGGAGGTTTTCGCCGAGTACCCCAACCGCGAATACAACGACGACTGCTACCTGACCAAGCCGAACCAGGCGTACGACTGGCTGCACTTCCACGACCTCTGCCAGTCCCGGCTCTACAGCAGCCAGGAGTGGGAGCTCGCGCCATACCTCAGCCAGCCCGTGCTCGCGTGCCACGACCTGTTCGCGTCGCCGAAGCGGCACTACGGCGGCGCGGGCCACGACAGGCGCTGGGGCGGGGACGCCGCCGACGACGCCGCCGCCGCGCCGCTGCCCTTCTCGGGCCCGCGCGCCGACTGGATGGCGCGCGAGGCCGAGAAGCAGAACCGCGCGCAGCTGCAGGCCATGCAGGGCCGGCTGAGCCCCAGCCTGACACGGTCGTTCCGCAGCGCCGAGGACCTGGCGGCCGAGTTCCTCCCGTACCTGATGCGCATCGTCTCGCCCGACGTCAAGCCCGTCGTCGTCGGCGGCAGCCAGGGCTCCACGGCCAGCGTGCGCAAGGAGACGGAGCGCGCCATGGTCAGGCGCGCCGCCGACGTCCTCGCTGACGTGGGCATTGAGCTGCAGCGGGGCAAGATAGAAGATGAGTCCGTGTCCAACCGCGCGCCTCAATACGTCTACCGCATGGAGCCGTACGTCATTCCCAAAATCCCACCCTGCCCCTTTTTCTTTCTTGTTTTGTTCTTTTGGAGGCGGGGGTTGAACTACTAGCTAACACTGTCACACAGGGACATTGACGCCCTCGCCACCTTCGAAACGGCCGCCTCCCTCGTCTCGTCCCAGCAGCCCGTCCGCTTCGCCGTGCGCCAGGTCCTCGACCAGGAACTGCGCCTCGCCACCGCCCTGCGCGAGAACGCGGCCCGCCAGGCGCGCTTCCTCGTCGGCGGGCCCCTCGGCAGAGACGCCGTCGCCGCCGCCGCCGGCAGCAAGGCGAGCAAGGGGGTCAAGAACCCGCTCAAGGACGGCGTCGACGGCGTGGCGGCCGTCAAGCGGGACTTCTTCGGCAGGATCGTCGAGGTGCGCCCGCTGCTGGCCGGGGCGGGCGGCGGCGAGGCGCCTGCCAGGGCGGAGAAGCAGCACAAGGTGTGGGTGACGTTCCACGAGGGGCTGAACAACGCGGTGACGAAGCCGATTTCGCTGCAGGAGTTTCTGAGGGGGCTGTAGATGGGGAGGATCATGCATTGGCTACGACGGTGTTTGGGCACAGGTACAGGACAGGGCATATGAGCGTGATTGTTTGGAGTGATTCATGAACCTGAATACTTGACATAGTTGTATATATATATATCCAAAGAAAAACTTAATGGCTTCATTCATTTATACCCGTATCTAGATGTCACGATTTTACCTTTCTCTTCCAACATTTTACAGCTTCGACTTTGGTCTCTGCGCGGGAACCGACAGCGGATCATACACGACGCTCGACAGATGATCTGCGGGCGTGGCGTTGCCGTGGGAGAACAGGGCCCTCGTGTCCAGCAGGCCCGGGTGGAGCTGGTCGACGCTGGTGCAGCCGATGAGGCGCATGTTCATCTCCATCTCGTCCTTGAGCAGCTGCATGGCGCGCTCGACGCCGTCCTGGCCGTAGGCGCTCATGGCGTAGAGGAAGGGGCGGCCGATGCCGACGCCGGTGGCGCCCAGGCACAGGGCCTTGAGGATGTCGGTTCCGCGGCGGATGCCGCCGTCGATAAAGACCTCGATCTTGCCGTCGAGCCCGCGCTCGCGCAGCACGGGCATGGTCTCTGCGAGCACCTCGATGCCGGAGCGGGCAAAGTCGAGCTGGCGGCCGCCGTGGTTGCTGAGCACGACACCCTGGACGCCGGCGTCGACGGCCTTGAGGACGTCCTCGACGCGCTGGACGCCCTTGAGGATGATGGGCATCTTGGTGATGCTCTGGAACCAGGGGATGTCGGCCCAGCTGAGGCCCGGGTCGATGAAACTGGAGATGGCGCGGGCGGCGCCCTGGCTCGTGTCCGTGGGCAGGCCGGCCTGGATCTTGGAGCCCGGGTCGGTGAACTTGGAGCGCATGTCCTTCTCGCGACGACCCAGCTGCGGCGCGTCGACGGTGATGAAGAGGCCCTTGCAGCCGCGCTTCTCGGCGTGCTCGACGATGCGGCGGGTGATTTCGCGGTCCTTGTTGACGTAGAGCTGCAGCCACTGGACCTGGTCGCCCTGGGCGGCGTCGACGATCTCGTCAAAGGAGCACGAGGCGAGGGTGGGGATCATCTGGATGATGTTGTGCGAGTGGGCGGCGCGCGTCAGTACCACCTCGCCCTCCGGGTTGCCCAGCTTGCCGAGCGCCGTGGCCGTCACGTAGACGGGGATCGAGGTGCGGGTGCCGAGCATGGTGGTGGAGAAGTCGACCTTTTCGACGTCGACGAGGACCTGCGGACGGAACCAGATGCGGTGGAAGGCGCTGTGGTTCTCTCGCATCGTCTGTCAAAGAACCGGTCAACGTCAGAGCAAGAGGAAGGTGAAGTGGAGCCGGGCTTCTCTTACAATCTCGTCGTCGGCGGCGCTCGAGTAGTATCCCCAAGCGGCCCTCTTCATGATTCGGCGGGCGACGGCCTCAAAGTCGTGCAGGTTGTAGCACTGCTCGAGCAGGGGCTTCTGGGCGACGCGCTCGAGGCGGGCCTCCTCCTCCGGGTCGTCCTCCTTCTCTTCCTTGGCCACGGTGTTCATGTCGACGGGCCCGAGGTGCTTGGACTTGTCGAGGTACTTATCGAGGGTGTCGGGAGGATGGATGGGCTCGTATTCCTCGGTGGCATCCTTACCCTAGGAAGCGTGTCAGCGGCCAAAGGGAGCCCAATGTCAGTTGCTTGAGGTGCACGTACAGCGTATTTGAGGATGATCTTTTGACCACCAGGATGCTCTACGACGGCAGTTGGTTTAGCAGCTCTCGTCTCCGTGCTGGGAAATGGGGCTTCAGGCTATACCTGGGAGGAACTCGGTCACATCATACGCCTTGCCCTGCAGCGGATAGTCAGTACGCTACTAAGAAAACGAGGACAACGCTCGACGAGCAACTCACGTGCACAATGACCCAGCACGACTTGGCGTCGGCATGCCGCGCGACCTCGTCGCCCTTCAACGCCATGTCCGCTCGGGTGAATGGGGTGGATGGTGGTAGGTGGCAGGTGGAAGCAAGGACTCGTCTCGGTGCCGGCGGTTGGACGCTTCGGGGGTTCGGGCGATGCGCACGCAGTCCGCTTCGTCTACACGCGGTATGAAGAATGGACGAGTGGCCGATTGTAAAAATGAGCGAGAGAGGGCGTGTGCGTGAGAGAGAGTGTGTGTTGCCTCCTTGAGCCTCACAAAAAATTGTATCTAGAGAGCAAGGCGAGATCGGACGTGCGGAGGGCGGCAAGATCGAGGGGAGGCGCGATGAATCGGTCGCCTTCCGCCCTTGGTCCCTTCGGCCGGGGATATTAGCCAGTGTTTCTGGCGGGGCCCCGCCTGCTAGCCCTTCGCTATAACTAGGTGCTTGACAAATTGCGAGATGCTGGTTCGTCGCGGTGCTTTGGGCCGAGGGAACCCGCCCTGCATTAACCCGACTCGCCGAACGATGGAGGT